>OZ007510.1:9577665-9614327 GCA_963931865.1 Axinella damicornis
CCCCCAAGCTAACCGCCCAACTATTATCTAACTCACTACTCCAAATTTGCATGACACTTAATTTCCATTCCTATGGCTACAATCAGGGTATGAGTGAACTGACTCTTGCCTCCCCCCCCCCCCCCCCCCCCCCAAATACATGCAACCTCTCACCAGCTTTTGAAGTAAGATACTCACTGGTATAGGCCCTGGCATAAAGAACATTGTCCAGCATTGCACTGTGATCCAGATTGAACCGATTGGCTATATCTCTGAGACGGTCAGGACGGCTATACACAGTTAAGGATTCCTGACTCAGCTGTAAACTCAGTTATGCACAGCATGCTAATATAGAAGTTGGACAAATGTGTAGCTGAAGGATACAATGTGTTCTGTGGGCAAATGTGTGTGTGAAGTGCAAAGTATATAAGTTGAGGAAAGAATAATATTCTCACATCTCCAATCACCTCGTACAAGTCCCCCCCCCCCCCCCCCCCCCACCCCACCCACACACACTGCATGATCCACACTGGTGACCTCACCCTCTCCACCCCACCACCATACTCAACTTACCTCAGTGTCAATGAAGACCACCTTGCCACCTGAGTAACCATTCCTCCCTGGAAGCTGGGTCGTAACTGAACAAGGTGGGTTTGTAGGTGAATCAACAGCACACCAGCAATAGTAACTAATGGGCCTACCAATGGTCAGACGACATATATATTCGGACACTCTAGTATTCAACGTGTATACTACTGGAAGTGGGCAGGACCTTCAATCAATTATACGGTATATACTCATCACACTGTGAATCGAAAGTGTTGTTGATCCCCTGTTGCTGTATCTGGACCTATAGCCAGCCTCAAAGTTCAGGTTCGGACAAAGCTATGTTCAGTAGTGGGAAATTTTCATACGGTGCAAATTTTCGTATAATTCGTATGAAGCCTCGAGATACGAAAATGAAAATTTTAACAGTTGAAATTTTAACATCAAATTTTGAATAGGCAATCGAACTTGTGGAAGCGGCGAGCAAGTGATGGCGTTTGTAACGGTATTTCTAGCCTTCAAACGGCCTTCCAGACTCAAGTGGATCCGACCCATTAGCCTGCAACAATAACAAGGCTATAGGAAGTGCGACAGATGAAAGTAAGCCAAATTCACTGAGCAGCAACGATAGGCAACGTATGCCGCCAACCAGGCGGCTATTTTTCATTTTTTGAAATTCCTCGCCAACGCCCAGATGTCAGCATTGTAGACGCGGTACCCTCTCACCATTGTGCATTGCCTCAACCGAAAACGACACCATCGACATGTTACAAATGTGTAATGCTAGAGGGCATGGCAATGCAGGCGCATTAAAATACGAAAATTTCTTCTGAAGGCATTTCAGCCATTTATACGAAAATTTGCCCCTACGAAAATATCCGCTATATACGGTACCTACTTTGGCACTAACACATCTAAATTAATATGCTGGATGATTAGCAACATACAAAACAAGGAATGACACTTCATTTTTGGTGTACAGTTAATAATTACACACAGAATTTCTCCACTCACCACACAGTGTGTGAGACAGCTGGGTCTTCCCAGTCCTGAATTCTAAAAGAAGACAGATGACAACAACTAATTAATGATGTGCGGAGACCTGTCACACATACACGGTTTCATTTAATTCACATGATACACTTGAACGCACGTATCGATACATTAAGATTTTTAATGTGCGTGTGTCTCTCCGTGTGTAGCAGAAGTGGGATGTTCAGGGGGCAGGACTAGATTAGTGACACGAGACCTTCACTTCACTACAACCTCCGAACCTCATGAACTCTGTGAAGATTGCTCAAGAATGTTGGGAAGGGGCTGGAACCTGTAGAATGGCTAGGGCTGTAAGCAGACACAACCGAAGAGCTGAAGCGGAAGTGATCGGGGAGCAACTGTGGAAGCGGAAGTGGAAGCTATCGAGAAGCAGCAGCCGAGATGGACACATTCGGAGAGCAGCAGCTGATGGGACAAGATCAGGCAGCAGAAGCTGATCATGAGGCGGATGCAATCTGGGCATGGGAGCAGAAGTTGAGAAGTGGACACAATTGGGGAGCGGAGGTGAGAGTTCATCAGACCTCTGCACAGAGACCTGCCCAGCGCTGGACTGCCTCATGTAGGCAAATGGGGCAGTAGCTGTGTTAGCAAAGCGAGCGAAGCTACCTGTTATAGATTATTTTAGGAGGAAGAGAATGCTTACATCACCACACTATACCAATCAGATCATGCACATCACTGTATGCTGAAGATGACAGAGAAGGAATGGTATGGTACCCTCATTCACATACACACGCAATGAATGAACTCTCTCACCTCCAAATACTTCAGTGATAGACATGCTTTCAATTCCACCTATAGAAAGTAGAGATCAAACAGAATCAAACCAGCTATTTCCATGATATGTTCATGGAGCCAAAGGAGCCACAAGTGAGAGCAGGTCATGACATAACATTGCAGATACCCTACACCATGCTCTGGATTATCTTTACACGAGGGATACGTATAAGCATTCTTAGAGCAGGTCAACAACTGCAGGCCATGCACTATGTTCCTAGGCAGCAATTACAACAAGGCTAACAGTAGTTGGCATGTCTGTCCTAACATCAGATACTTCCTAGAGCAGACCACCTACCTCCAAGTAGTTTGCTGTTATGCGTGCATCAGAGAAAGTGGTGGTGGAATGGGGAATACATGAGGGAGAAGACAAAGTAGCATAATCAATCTAACATTTCTAATGGCAGATGTACATCACAGTGACACGTTAAGTTGTTAGGATTTGGAATTCGAAGATAGTTACATATCAGATTCACGTTACGATATTCTGTACTATTCCACTTACTCCAGCTCATTGCTTCCAGTGGAGACGCGGAACACCATCTTCCTCTTGTCACTGTATTCCAGGGCAGTCTGAAATCCTCCGTCCTACAACGAGGATAGGGAACAACCCATTTGCCACCTTACAATGATACATATGCATACACATGCAAGGAATAGAACTGATGACAACGCTTACAGTACGTTAGGAACTTCAATTTGTAGCACTGAAAGGGATGTGCCATCTTTAGTCTTGTCTTGAGTCTTTACGCTAACGTTACTCCAGATCCAACCAAGAAATTGTGATTCTAGGAATTTTGTGAATCTAATTTAGCAAAGCTCACACTAATTAATTTCACCTAAATCCCACTATCACCTTCTCATACAGAGTTGATTAGGAATTCGGAGCCCACCCGCTGTTCATTATACTGTTCATACTACTTTCATTGCCAGAGCATTCATAACCATGGGCGGTGGACACAACATGTCTAATATGGTCTGAAGTAGGCAGGTAGTGCCCATCCTCTCTTCTGCTACAATCTATGAACTCACCGTTAGCTTTGCCGCAGCCTCCTGCGGAAGAATAGAAAACAATAATATCATTACGCTGTACACACAAGTGCACATACGTAGGAATGTGAGGAGGTGGGCTAATGCTATAGCCTCATTCCCAGGCCCTGTCCAGCTTTCTGATGATTGTGTACTGCAAGCAACAAAAAGCTGGATGTGGGCCCAGGAATGAGGCAAGGCTAGAAATATTCTGTACAATCATCTAGTCTTAGACTAGGAATACAGACGGCAGTAATAAGCCTTTGGTGGTATGCCTTTCCGCAGTCTAGCCTAGCCTCTCTGCCAGGTCAGTTTCGTGTGCATGCGGCGAAGCTGCGCGCGGAAGGTCTAGCACACATTGCACTAGATCACGTTTCTCTGGAATGCCAATTACATGTACCTGCGAACCGGTGAAGTGCCAGCTTGAGTTGAGGATGATCTGTACTCTTGGAGGCATCCAGATTAGACCAGTTTAGCCCGAGCGTAGGCTTTATGCTCTCAGCCGGGCTGATTGCACATGAGTGGCTCGGTTTACAACCACGAGAGTCATGAATAAAATTGGAAAGAATCGCTTCAGTGAGATCTGATTGGTCAGTGGAAACACAATCAAGTGCAATGTTTGCTAGACCCTCTCGATACGTGCCCACTAGACCGGCCGGGCGGAGAATTAAGGGCTAGCGGCTAGACTAGCCTTTCTGGTACATTGGATTCAGGGATACTTGAATGTATGATGGAGAGAGTAGAATACACTATCACAGAGGAGCAAGCAATCAGGAGTCTGAACTTGTAGTGATTTCCATGGCGTGCATTTGTGATAACAATCCACCAACTCTGATAGGGTGTATACTGTAACCATAATCATAATCAGACACATGAATGTACGTACTTTAATCTTATCCACTTTAGCCTCGGATATCCCCTTTATGTTGAGCAGCTTCTTCCGAGTCGTCATCTGAATACCCTACAACGGTATGAAATAGGGTCACCAGGAAACAGTGAATGAGGTTGTAGTGGTGGGCATCAGTATTATTACATGCGCATATATGTCTATAATGTACAGAATGGATCAGCTACATACCCTTATGGTGCAGATACCAGCACCTTTCAGCTTCTTGATGTCTGCAACATTCTACAGTGAGAGGATGATCGCACTATGTGAGCTCCAACCACGCATTCCAATTAGTGATCGCTGAGTGGCAAATATATACGTTCCGTATAGTGGGTTTAAACTTGAAGTGCTTGGTGGAGGCTCACATTCTATGGCAGCACTCAGTACATAGTACTACATACAGTCTATCCCTAGCCCCGAACATGGTGGCAAGAGAGTCCTCCTTTCTTTAGCTCACTGGCTATAGCTACATGACACTCTGACTATTGCTACTAGATAGTGCACATATACATGCCCCCTCCCCACCCTTACAATAATATTACATGGCAATCATGGGCCAAATGGCTTCTAAAGCCCCTCACCCTCGGGTCACTGCTACTCGGGTTCAGTACTGCACCCCTTTGGTTTGGCACTGTATAAGTCATACAGCACTGACTGCCATGCTATATCTTTCGAAATGTCCTAATTTAATGGGTACTACCGTACAGCGGGAAAATTTGTCGGGAGGTTTAATTTGGCGATTTGGCGGTGTAGGAAAAAAATGTCAAATTAAATTCCGCCAATATTAAACCCCACCCCAGCTGGCCACTCGGGTATGCACGCACACATTAGCAATCAATACATTAAGATTTTAACTGTCTGTGTGTCTGTGTGTGTGTGTGTCTGTGAGTGACGGAAGTGGGATGTTCGTGGGGCGGGACTAGACTATAGTGACGTGCGACCTTCGTACTTTAATTTATTTACTGAACCTCGAACTCCGCGAGGACTGTTCGAGAACATTGGCTGGAAATCCAGCTGGCTGCTGGGGCTGCAAGTGGATGCGGGGAGCAGCAGTCAAAGCGGATGCAATCGGGGAGAAGCAGCCGAAGCGGACGCGATCGGGAGCAGCAGTTGAAGCGGACGCAAGCGGCGAGCATGCAGCAGCAGCTGAAGCGGGCGCAATCGGGGAGCAGCAGCTGGAAGAGGACGCAAACGGGAAGAAGCGGATGCAATCGGGAGCAGCCGAAGCGGACGCAATCGGGGAGCAGCAGCTCTGCACAGAGAGCTGTCCAGCACCGGATTACTCACGGTAGGCAAATGAGGGGGAAGTAGCTGAGCGAGCGAAGCGAGCGAAGCTACTTGTACATATCATACGTACGTACGTATGGTATACGATTATGGCGCTGTACCAGTATTTCAAGAAAGACAGCTGTATACTACCCAGAGAACACGACATTGAGGATTTTCCCCTCCATCTGGGAAGGAACTACATGCCGCTAATGAGAGTGTGAGGCATGCTCAACATGCACGATTGCGCTTGAGCGCATGACCGCCACAGCATAGGGATCCTGAGTTTGAGTATTGTTGGTCTCCTGAGCGCAATCCAGTCGCTCTCGGACGTTGGGGCTCCAAACTGTATGGAAAACATGATGGCCTCTGACACAACTCTCTAATTCGAAGGTCTCTATGCATGCTAGCGCCTCGCGCTGAGGTTACGTCATAGCCGTTACGTCATTTTTGTCAAGAATCAAATCGCCAAAATTAAAATTTGCCAAATTTGAAAATACGGCATTTTGGCTGAAATCGCCAAATTTCCAAATTTTCCCGCTATATGGTATGCATAACAGACCAGTTGTGGCTCTGCTGGAAGTGATAACACGTTGGATATGAATTCTGGTATGTATGCTGCTAAGGGTGCATCAACCCTTGATGCCGCCAAACTCCCACTAGATCCGCCATGCACATGCGAAATGCATGTACCTATATAGTCACACTCATTATGCATGCTATAGTTACACAGAACATAGATAGTAGGCACCAGTTGGCCAACTGGCGTCATCTCAAGAATCTCCTAGATCTGCATTAGCTGCTATATTGGTTTTTGGTAGGCTGTGGGTAAGTCCGGCCAGTTAAGATAAGGGGCTTTAGTGGGCCCTTCCCTCCGCCCGCTGTCTGAGACATCACACAGAGAGCTACAAATATACAATACATCTACTTTGCTGTGTATTGATTAAGCACAATTAGCACATGCATGCCCATACGCACAAAATGTCACCAGAAAAACAATGTCTGTATGTACTCCCTAGTGACCGGTACGCTCAAGGTACAACAAGTACAAAGTGGCACTGTGCTTACAGACCACCTGCCTATCATATGTTTAACTTACAATGCCGTGGTTCTGCAGGGAATCAATATCCTGGAAGAATGACTCCTGGGGGGGGGGGGGGGGGGGGGGGGGGGGGGGGGGGGATCAGAAGAGGGGAAACTTAAATCAGCTGTATAGTATACCACCCAGTGTGTTTTGCAGTCATGAATAGCCATGGAAGAGAGGCGATGATCTATGGTAGCTACAGTTTTAACTTTACTGGATCTTGGCTATTGTCTTCAAAGCCATATCATAGACATTCCATCTGCTGGGACACACGTCAAGGCCTACATACTAGACCAACACAATGTGGTAGAATTACCTGTACCCACCTCATCACCATCCTCAGTGTGAAACTCATTATCACACACCACTTGATCCCCCTGAAGCATCATGGAACTGTACAACTTCTGTTGAGGTGAAAAGATATGAACAGCACTCTAAAGTTCACTCCGTATCTATTTGAATGGATCCTGCGTCCCAAATAGGTGCCACCTTCAAACAAAATGCTGTGGTGCATTCTCAGTATAGATGTCACTTTTGAATAGTTGCCACATCGGTATTGATCGCATTGCATCAGACAGAGGTGGTTGTCGGTTCTACCCAATCAAATTAGGTGTTCAGAGAACAGTTGCCTGGCACTACCAATTAGTGCTTGTTGAACATTCTGCTGGTCTTCCACATACATGGCAGCCTAGTGCATGTAATTTAAGCTTTATACACCAAGCGAATTGGCACAAGTTTGCCAAATTTTCTTACTCTGGATTCCTGAAAGTTATGTCCAAACATCTAAGGACAGCATCTAGCCACCACCATCCCAGCTTCATTGTAAGCTTCTAGGTAGTTGTTGCAGAAGACTGAACTTTAGTGACTTGCCCTCAGCAAACCAAAGCTAACTACCTACTTGCAAATTATGGACTGTCAGTGGTCAATACCCTGTACTGTACTACTAATGGTTGAACCAGACCGAGTGCACAGAATGTCCTCGTGCACGGTATGTTAATGCAAAGGCAACGTCTCACCGCTTAGTTCAGTCACCACAAGCCCACCACTGACCAGCACTTCACGTCCATACGGGCCGTCACAGCTGCAATAGCGGGATCCACTTTGTTCACCGCGCTTCATGCCCAATGACGTCATAGTTTTAAAATGTGTACTTTGACCCACCTCATCCGCAGCCACGTGCGCGGCAATTTAGCGGGAAAATTTAAGCTCATAGCTAATCGTGCAGTAGGTCCTGAAGCAGTGTTGTCTGGACCTCTCAGCTGTGGAGAGGAGTCCTGTCCAGGTACGTGTTGATACATAAGGCTCTTGTCAAATATACACACATCATTTTGAGTAGAATAACAAAGACATAATATTAGCTATGATCAAAGTTGAATCATCCATATTCATACTACACAGTTCAGGGATGTCTAGCTCTCCAGTTTGGGCTGAAGGCCTAAAGAAACGTGGGACATACTATGAAGGCTACATTGAAGATTTGGAGGGCACCCTTGAGTCACATCGGCGAGACACAGTCACAACATGGGGTATCCGCCGATCGGCACAAACGAAACAACCTACACCTGGAGAAACAGACAAGGAAAATAAATCCGCAAAAGCTTGTAAGTCCCCAGTGATAACTGTTTGTGTAATATCTACTCATAATTAGGGTAATGAACTTGCTACTCCTAAGGCACAAGTAGTACGTACCTGAGGCTGATCACCTAATTTGCAATAATTATACATCTACTTCACACTGTCTACTTTCACCATGTGATTACAGGGGAAGGAACAGGGGAAATCGCGGATTATGTGGAGCCGCTCAGGAGTCTCCTTTCAGAACACACCTTTTGAGGTTGTGCGGAAGGAAACTAGAGAGTGTCAGTTTGGACCACACTACTTCAAGAAGAGGGACAGAACATCCAGCCGAATCTATCTTCAGGGAACACGGAAGCTGGGATGCCACGCACACATTGAAATTTGCGAGTACAGGCTTTATCCCGAATACGCTCTCTCAGCAACAGAGGTCAAGCACCTAAAGAGCAAAAAACTTAGACAGTTGCGGGAAACGAAACTTCATTCACTAAAACAAGCGCTGGAAGAAGGAAGGCCTATCAATGCGGCCACCACGTTTTTTGTTTCTTTACCCACACACGAATCACATGAAAAGTCTCACCCAACTGGTGGGGCTGCACAGAAGGTTCATCCCCTCATTTCAAAGAAAATTGAAGATCTAGTGCGAGAAGGCTCAACCGATCCAAATGAAGTTCAGAGAGCCCTGAGAGAGTATGTAAGGAATCAATGCTCTACCCCAAAACCATCTCCCACTGATCGAGCATACTACCCTACAACCACTGACATCCGTAACCACATGTACAAGGCTAAAGTTGCACTGCAGCTCTCAAAATTTGATCAAGAAAATTTAGCCTTGAAAATCGATGAGTGGAAAAGGTTGAATCCAGATGAATACCACTTTTTCCGACCATATGTCAGTGAAACAGACTCGGTTGAAGTCAAAAGTGGAGAAACGTCCTGTGGGGTTAAGCTGACACAAATTCTGTTATGGGTTCACCAGCAACAGTGGCAAAGGGAACTCTTGACCAGATATGGCAATCACATTAGCCTGATTGATGCTACATATCGTACAATGAAGTACGAACTGCCCCTTTTCTTTGTGTGTGTGCGCACTAATGTGGGATACAGCGTTGTAGCACAGTTCATTGTGCAGTCAGAAAGTGCGGAGTGCATTGCAGAGGCATTGAATGTCCTGAGAGAGTGGAATTGCAACTGGAATCCACCCTTCTTTCTTAGTGACTTTTCAGAGGCAGAGTTTTCTGCACTGAAGCAGTCATTCCCTAGTACAACTGTCTATGGTTGTGACTTTCACAGGGCGCCGCTGTTATGGAGCGAGTTTAGCCTCGTTCCCAGGTCGTAGGAGAAACGTACGGCCTGGGAACGAGGCCAGGCCGAGCTGAGATACCGTATTTCCGCGAATAGACGCCGCCCTCGAATAGACGCCGCCCTCGAATAAACGCCGCACAATTGGAGGCGCTGAGTGAAATAAACGCCGCCCTCGAATAAACGCCGCGGCAGATTAGCACGTGCGCGAAGTATGACGTACAACATGGGCACTTTGCATTTGTACGCGCACGCAGTCGTGGAAGACATGTCGACAGTCTGAGTCCTCGAGCTCATCGTCATCCCCCTCCATATGCATCCCGCGAAGGCATCTTCTTCTTCACCATCGTCCTCGTCCCGTGTGTATCGTTTTGTCGCAAAGCGACGCGGACGGCACTTGCCGAATCTTGCCCATTGTGAGTTGTTGTTTTGTGTGTTTCTCGACCGATTTTTGTAAGAGCCATACCTTCTCACCAGCTTGTCGACACGGGGAGCTGGCTAGGGATGCTGGTTACGTGGCGCGGGCATACTTCCCAAAGTAATAAACGCCGCCCTCGAATTGTCGCAGCACCAAACTGAAATAAATAAACGCCGCGGCGTCTATTCGCGGAAATACGGTACATGACATAGTCATTGTACATGTATGCTCAGTGGAGGTGAGGAACACCTATGTAAGGGTAGCCATAACTGGTCATTAAGTAGCAACATTGGACGTAGATGCAAGTTTAACCAACTACCCACTGGTCTAGTCATTGTTGTTGATCCAATTTATGATCTCCACGTGTGTTGAATTGTGTGCACATTACTAAATAATTCTGTGTCATGTTGTTTCTATGAAGGGTGATGCATGGAGACTTAAGTAGTGTACATCAAGCTAGCTTTAAGAGCGCATAATGACATCATCATCTCATAGTAGAGCGTTTTCATTGACGTCACATGACGTCATCGTCTCGTTAAAGTTGTTGCTATAGCAACCAAAATTTATTTGACAAAAGTTGGACGGTTGTAGAATGCAAATTTAAAATATGAGAATAATTGGAAACACCACTAAAAAGTTATGAGCCTTAGTATTTTAGTGCTCTCCATAGAAAATGTATGGGAAATTTGCCTGGTGTACAGTTTTGGTACACCAGCACTTTTCACCATACATTTTCTATGGAGAGTACCAAACTTCTGAGGCTTATCATAGACTCGGTAGAGTCTATATGTAGGGATACGACGTACACGCAATATATGCTAATACAAAAGAATCTCTCCAAATCTCAGAAACGGTACACTTATAAGCCTTTATAACCACATACCGTTCATCTTCGGGTGTTTTCATGACCAACAAGACTCCTCGCATCGCGAAAAACCGTCGCGAAAGTACCACACCAGGTACTCGCAAAACGAGCAAATTGTTTTTCTTTCTTCTTCTTCTTCTTTCTTCTTCTTTCTTCTTCTTTCTTCTTTCAGACGGGCTAGCTCAACGTCGCCTCAATCCCTCATGATGGTTTTCGCACGAAACAGCAGCATTTTACACCGAGCAGTGCACCAGCCCATCGCTTTTTGGCAACCTCCAAGTCTTCACCAGGCGGCTACAGCTGCCCACTCAATAACTATGGCTTCATTTGTCACGCCATTTTCATGTTTGTACGCATGCGCACTTAAACAATCACTTAGCAACGATACGTAATTATTATTCAAGATCGCTGAATTAGAAGTGCCTTGCGCTGTTGTGCTCTGTAGCTAGACTGAGGTAAATTCTCTGTGCTATATATGTTACTAGACTGTGTTCTGTGAGAGGGGTGAATGCCTATCTAAAGACTCAACAATGTGTCGCTACTACTATCTGGTATAGCTATTTTAGCTACACTATACTTAGTCTTAGCTATGGTCTTCAGCTCGGGGAGCACTGGCTTAGTATCCATCCAGAAAAGGGTTGGCTTTGAGATGCTTGGGTCTGATTCTTGCTGGCAGTGTAAATGCCAGAGTCCAGTATGCATGCGCCTGCTGCTAAAAAAAATGACATAAACAAGTAATAACAAGTGAGTCTTTAAAAGACTTGATGTGTCTCGGCACGACTTGGTATCAGCTAGAATCATGCAGAGGACATGGCAGCTGCTTAACCCTTTATTATGACTGCAAAACCTGTTAGCTACGAGACTTTCAGCTCAAGTGAGCGTCAATATCCTTGGAGGTTCTGTGTGAGCAAGGGGTGGGTCAGGAATGTTCACCCAAAGGGTGAAAGCAGTCTGGGCTTGATGTGTAGTCAACACCTTGGCCAATTCTTTCAGCACTTATCTATAGGCCTATAGCTAGCTAGCTAGAGCTGAGTGAGCTTTAGTATGCACTTGGGATGGCTGAGTGCAGCACACTGGATGGGCCAGTGAGTATTCATTGTCCTGAATTCATTGTCCTGAATTAAGTATTAGAGCTACGTAGCAGCAGTCTTGGTAAGAGGATTCATGAGCAGCCATTCAAACCCATAATCAATTTTGAAGATCTACTTGCAGGCTATAAATACGTTTGACACCCTATTAAGGGTGTAGAGCACGCATGCAGCACTTGCGCGGGCGCATTGCGAAAAGCGACGTACCACGTACGTACGTACGCACGTACGTACGTACGTACCTACGCATCCAGCACTGTGTCTCGGCACTTCGGTGCCGAGACAAAAAACATTTAAAATGTAACAGGATGTAGGGATACCAGAACCGCAAAAAGTAAGGAAACAAGGTAGGGATGATCACACAAAACAGTGAAGTATACAATCCCCCTACATATCTTTTTTCATTATACACGTATTATGGAAAAAGATCTCTGTAGGGGGTTGTATACTTCACTGTTTTGTGTGATCATCCCTACCTTGTTTCCTTACTTTTTGCGGTTCTGGTATCCCTACATCCTGTTACATTTTAAATGTTTTTTATTACTTTAACTTTTTAATAGCAGCACGATTTCCTTTCATAGTTGAGGATTGCATTCTACAAAACCTTAGCTACTTGCAAAATAATTTTGGTTGCCATAGCAACAAAATCAAAATTTGATGACGTCACATGAAAACGCTCTATATGGCCTGTAGGGCGCCGATGATGATGTCATTATATGATGCACTAATGACAATGTACTAATTATGTCACAACAGCAATACAGGCATGAGCATATTATATGTGCTATGCCTTAGAAACACCAGCATTTCTTCATTAATAGAGCCTCTAGCTATATACTGTAGCTACCTTCCACAAATTTAAGCCCAGATGTTGTTTGAAACTCAGCCTGCAAAACGTTGTCAATTGAGGAGTGTACTGTTGTCATTTTGAGGAGTGCATGGCACTGCATGCATGGAGGTACTAATCTTTTGTAATTGTGAGTCACAATTCTGTACATGTTCAATTCTGGAGAAGAAACAATAATTATGAATGCTCTAAAACCTGCATATCATTTGTCAGTGATATAATATATACACTAGGCAACCATAGAGCATTAAGTTACATACTGTATGTATGGCACCGACATCATACTGATATGGTGATACCATAAATCTGGTGCATGCAATAGAACGATTTAGTCTGGCAAAGCCAGATCCTTGCACATGTGAGGTCTGACTTTGCCAGACAAGGTGGGGGACGAGGCTGAAAATTAATGGTATCCAACGTGCAGACCGTAAAGCAACAGCAACAAACAAGCCTGCAACTATTGACCTTCATGCTGACACTCAGCAGCTTCACGGTGGCATGCAGCTTGCTCATGCTCACCCCATGCACAATGACCTGCATTCGTATATAGTTTTATAGATATGTGGATAACACGCTCTCCGAACAGAGGTGTGCCCCCTTGTCTCAGGAAGGCCTTCAGCATGCAGTTACTGTCCCTTCTCAGTATAAGAGGTGAGAACAAGGCATGCATGAAGGGATCGAGCCAGAGAACCACTGCTGCCGCTACAGCACATGTGATATATGACTGTGTGTGAGAGCATGTGAGTACATTCATTGCTTTCTAAATCCATTGCTAGCCAGAATGACTATATACAAGCCTTGACACATTGTGCTACTATTCCTGCTTGTCAATCATGCCTATTAGCTATGCTTTCAATGTTGACCTATTATGCACGCTTTGCATTTCTCTCCAAGGTTATGTATACACCCTATTAAGGTACTGTCACTACAAGACAGAATACTGTGTTCCATCACTGAATGCTGGACCGAATTGAACCACTGTTTCTGAGATATGATGATTCATTTTGCTAGTATTCTGTGAACTGGTTGCTCACAATACTCTGTTTAGCATTCGTTTCTCACCGTGTTTCAAGTCTGCAATGAGTTTGGAAGTTTGATACTGTCATAATATCTGTCTGCACTCGTACTGCATTTCATCGTCTACTGCTTCATCCTTGCTCCCCACCACTTGTCTCATAAAATAATGTCTTCATTTCTCTTATTGTCTTCAATTCAACATCTTTCTCTTATCATCTAGCTCCTGTCCCAGTCAGCCAACACTGCCACAACTGCCTCCTGTAGAAAGACATGCACTGCCTTGGGAGACTATGGCCATAGGTGGCAGGTTGAGGTGGGAGGTGTCCCAGGAGGACCAATAAGTCGGACATACCATTCATGCATGGTGTTGTTCTTGTGCAACCTATTGTAGTTTTCCCTTTTTGGCATTTTCCACAACAGCTCATCTAAGGGGTTCTGAACTTCAATAAGCTTCTCTCATCAAAAACTGCATTCTGGTATACTTTTAAATTATGTGTGACACAAAGAACACATGCACTTGAGTTTCTCTAGCAGAATGTGGTATACTACTATGATAGGCCGAAGTGCCTACAGACAAAGTTTGACATATGTACCAATGTGATTCTCTACTGCCAGTGGGCATACAAGTATGTGCAATAGGAATGAATATACGTCCTTTCTAGTACATGTTAAAACACATCGGACATTAGCTACTCGTGTTAGTTGGTCTCAGAATGCACACTGACCATCCTGCGCTCAGTTCCCAGTGTGTTTTAAAGCCCTATCCTGCTTGCAGCATGCACACTGTGCATGCATGCATGCTGTATCCATAACCCCATGCTTGCATGGAGGCTACAGGCCAGGGCATAAAGTACATGCAAGTATTGGGTGGACATCGTGTGTTCGCGAAACAAATTACGTATATGTAGCTAGGTGCCAAAATATACGAGAGTTTGCAATTGCATGGTATGTGTGTGCCAGCAGAATTTAGGAGTCTATAGGGTGATTGTATACTTCACTGTTATGTTCGATCAACCCTCTTGTTTCCTTACTTTTGCCGTTCTGCTACATTTAAATGTTTTTTTTATTACTTGTAGATTGGTAAGTATACTGCACCTCACCATAACTACAGTTTTGCTGGATATCTGTTTCACCTGCAAGATAATTATATGGTAGGGGGTTGATAGTTCAGTGTACAACCCCTACATGTAGGGGTTGTACACTGAACTATCAACCCCCTACATTTTCAGTACAATGCATTTTCAGTACGTCATATATCTTGTCTCCACGTCTTGCAACTGTCTCCACGTCTTGCAACTGTCCCTACATAGTCTGTCTTCCTATCCTGTGTCCACCTCAGAACCTGCCACACCCCTCACCAGACCACACACGTACACCAGAGACTCAATGTCCCAGTGGCATATACATTGTGCTTTGATCACATTCATACCATGCAAGATAAATATTCACTTTGGCCTAAACCACAATACATCACATTACATTCTGCTCAAGAATAATATTATTAGCTAGGAGTCTAGCTAACTCGGAAACATAGGCAATCCTTCTTCACATACTGGTGCACTAGTTCAGTATGCCTAATAAATGTGGTAAAGCCCCATCCATCACCAATCTTTCTATCAGTCACTCTGCCAGCGTATCTGCGTGACTCTAAACCAGTGTAGTGGATGGCCATTGTATATTGTTCCTCTCCCTGCTGGTCCAGTAACCCAACGGTAATGTTTCCCCTGAATGGCCATTTTAGGTGGTCATCAAAATCTCCTTGCATTAGACAAGCAAACACTGAGATATGAGTACCTTTGCCGTCATCAAAACCATTAGCGTCCACCCTGAGGCACATCTTGTAACCTTGTGGGTAGGTATAAAATGGTGGGGAGTGCCACTGATCATTGTTGCCTTTGTGTTGACTGAACTTTGGCATTTCAATTTCAAATGGAAGTAACCCCATGTGCAAGTGCATGAGCCTGGTATCCTGCTTCTGCTTTTGCATAGTTTTCTCAAAGTCCACTTGCTTCAATTGAAGCTTATCGTGCTCTTCCTGGAGTGTATTTTGTTTCCTGTCGAGTGCAGAGACTTGTTCTTTGAGTCGTTTTGTGTCAAGATCTTCCTTGGTAGATGCTTTAGTTTGCTGTGTTTGTAGCTTGGCGATCTCTTTCTTTCTAGCCTCACCCTCCTCAGTTAGGGTACTAACCACAGCCTTTCTGTTCTCCTCTTGTTGCTTCCTGAGTTCAGCAATCTCTCCTTGTAATGCCAAGTTATTCTTTGCAAGCTCATCCATTTCTTTCATCAAATCACTTTTAAGTTGTACAAGTTGCTCGTCTCTTTCAGCCATTTTCATCGTCAGCTTTCTATTCTCTTCTGCTAGCTTCTGGTTGTGGAGAGCCAAGAGAGTGATATGGCTGAAGGAATTCTCCTTGATATGCTCTGACATTTCTTTGCGAGGTAGCTGGATATCACAGCCAATATAGCAGAAATCACAGTCAACTACAGTGAAAGGGCATTCTGTGTTCACATGCTTTTCCACGTGTTGCCGTTCAGGAATGGTCCCGCATTTGTTAGGGCAGGCTATTGGATAGCATTTGCATATTGCCCAGTGGTTGTTGACTATTTCATCATGTGTAGAGTCATAGTCATCGCAGAAATCACAAGTGAAAGGGCGCTGGGGGCAGATATCAACTTCATGAGCTTCAATGCAACAACGCTGGAAGTACTGATTGCAATAAGAGCATTTGATTTCTGCAAACTGACAGCCAATAAGCCGTTTACCCATTTCTGGATCCGAATTTAAGTGGAGATCCAGCTGTCCTAACTCACCAACCCACTCGCAGCCTTCTTTTGTATGTGTGCATCGCACCTGTAACGATTTCAGTGTTCGCTCGAGAGCTTTCTCATAAACCAAGGTGTATTCTTCCTCGTTGCAGAAAGGGCATGCCTTCTCAGCCTCTTTCACGCGCTTTATACACGATTTGCAGAACTTTCGGCAGCAGCAAGTGACAAGATGGGGCTCGCGAAGAATCTGTAAACAAATTGGGCATTCAGTTTGAAGGTGATCTGGGAGCTTTACAACCTCACACTCGTATCCAGCGATAGGCGTTGCCTTCGACATATCATTTTTTGCTTGGTCTTCAACCTGGAGACGGCGATGGCACCCTTGCCCCAAGGGTGGGTCTTCTTCGCCTTCGGCCATCTTGTTTCTTCTCGGTACGCGTAAACGGAGGTTGTGCAAGCTGACGGAGGTTCCGTTTTGCGTGAAACTGCGTAAACATAGTCTCGTGCCCAGACCACACCCCCCGCAGCGGGTGTAACGGTTAGTTTACGGAAGTTTGCTGGTCCGCTCCGTTCTTTCGTGGGGAAAGGGGCGAGTTACCACTGTAAAACTATTTTCTCCCAGTGCTCCGTGGTTTCTGAAGCTGAGAACGATCGTCAACAACCAGCTGCCTTCCTCCGTCGCCGTAATAATCTCTCAGCTGCTCGTTCATAATCCAGCTACATAGCAGCTACTGGGTGAACTTAATGTCCAACGAACCTTGACAGTGCTCAAAGGTGCTCCAGTTGAACGTTGGCCAGCGGACTGGCAGTTTTCCGTATAATAGTCCGATATACCCGCTGCAATGCAATGAATTTCCGTGTACTCTCCGCGGATGCATACCCGGCGTTTCACATCAACCTCCGGTTTATATAAGGTATACGGAAGAATGCGTCTACACATGATGAAATAGTCAACAACCACTGGGCACTGATGTGCAAATACTATCCAATAGCTACCCTGCCCTAACAAATGCAGGACCATTCCTGAACGGCAACATGTGGAAAAGCATGTGAACACAGAATGCCCATGTCACTGTAGTTGACTGTGATTTCTGCTATAAGATGTGTCATGCGGGCGACTTATCCTTCGAATCTGTGTATTTTTGGTGGTCAAGAGTATGATACAGCTGTCAAGACTGTTGGGACTGCCTCCCGTCTTTGTGTGAGGACACTGTAAAGTTGGGTCCAGCTTGAAGCTTCTCAAGATGGTCGGATTCAAGCGCCTGTATACGTAGTATAGTGCAACTGAGAACGTATGAAGATCGGACCTGCACCAGGTAAAAGCCCCATCAGTGCCCATCTCTGTACTTTCAGAAAATAACTGCATCATGCATATGGAGTGACAAGTTGACAACCCCATCAGATTTGGAGCTATGAGCCCCCAAAGTCAACCATATTTCATGATTTTGGCTTGCGTGGGTGAATTTGTGCGGCCATATCTCCTGCACCATACAACCTACGGACATGAGACTCACACCATTCATTACAGCAAGGATCGAGGTTTATAAAGATGTGTGGAAATAGTGTGACAACCCCATCAGATTTGGAGCTATGACTGTGACCGTATGAGCCTATAAAATCAACCATTATTTGGTTTATGTGGGTGAATTTGTGTGGCCGTATCTCCTTAACCTTACACGCTATAGCTATGGACATCAGACTTGCACCATTGGATACAGCTACGATTGAAGTTTATTACGATGTGCAGAAATATTGTGACAACCTCATCAGATTTGGAAATATGAGCCCCTGAACTCATGAACACATCTTGGAACAGTAGTCTCGTTCCCAGAACCCTGTTGGAAAAGTGGGGCCTGGGAATGAGACTATGTGCCAAAATCCGCTTCTCGAAGCCGTCTGACATGGCTATTCATTACACAGAAATTGCATAATTCCAATTTCATAACGGATACTACCGCGGAATATATAATGGACATAAGAACCTCCGTAAGCTTGTGCTCCCTCCTCTGGTCTGCATGCATGTGGTCCATTTTCATAGGTACTGGGTACATACAATGATATACAAGAAGTATGTGGAACTAGCAGACTAGTAACAGCTAGCCTTAAGCTTGTTCCCAGTCCCACGCCCAGCTTTTCGTCGCTTGCAGTACATTAGTAACAGCTCTAGTGCTGACTTTTTTCAAGGGGGGGGGGGGGGGGGGGGGGGGGTGCACAAATCCAATCTGATTCCAAAGTATGGACTGGAAGGGATAGCTTACTGTACAGATTCATTGTGAGCATTTCCGTCTGTTTTTTCCGGTTTGAATACCGTAGTCCTGAGATAACACAAACATGCAGAATTTACCTACCAAAAGGAGTTAATGATTCATAACAGCATTAATTCTGCTGATGAAATTTGCAGTGGTTGAAATTTGCATTTGTGCTGCTGTACGCGTGTAGCACCTAGGGATATGCGACTATATTGTCCATGTATGTACCAACGTCCAGCTTGGAGTGTTTGTAAAATCAAACTATCAAATTGGCTCTGAGGCTCTCAAGACAACCTATCTCTGTTTGTACGGTGCTGCTGCATGCTTGGACATGGCTTTAATAGCTACTAGCCAGCTACTAGTCTAAGAAATAAACAAACCAATAATTGATGGCAACAATAAATTGTAACGTTCTGGCCATAGTTAACACTGCTGCTGCTGCTACTATACTAATTAGCCACAACAGCAGCAATAATTATAAAGATTACAATGCTCACAACGAATGACACGATGCCAACGATAATGGAGGCAATGTTCAGCCATTAAGCCACCTTGGCTTTCTTCTCTGCACCAGTTGTGTCCCCTTCTTCTGCTAGCTTCTTGGCCTACATGTATAACAATGCTGGTGGTCCCATGCACCTGAGCCATTACAATGTATACTCAACCTACCTCACCATCTGACTACTCTATCTCTATAATTATTGCTGAAATATTGGATTTGGGGCCGGGAAGGATAAATACTAGAATAGTTTATCTGTGTGGCTATACCAAGTGCACATGCATGCGGTAGGGAAGATTAAACATGCAAGATTACGTAATAGTTCTATATGTCTCTGCTGGCAGACGTTAGCCAATTTTGTCTAGGATCAGTCCTTGGGGGTTCAGCAGATGATGTCTCCATAGGAAGTGTTAGCTAATCATTAACTATAGTGCAGAGCTGTTGCATGCAGTGCATTCACTCACTTCCTTTGCAATGAAGATGGCTGCAATAGTACAGGGTAGAGCACACCAGGTTCCAGCAAATGCACAAATCAGTGTCATGGCCACTGAAGTAGTGTAGTAGTGTTCGGAAGCACCAGCCCTAAATGCACTTATGATGTTCACAGTCAGATGGGGAGAAGCATTTAGGGCTGATCTTGGCTGTCCAGTGGTAGTCCTTGGCTGCTGTTGCTGCTGTGTCAAATATAAGATGAACTTGTATGAAACAGGGTATTTAGCTACTCCTAAAATATGTTATGACAATTCACCGCATTGTCATCAGTTGTACTGCGTGGATGAGGAGTGTGACCACTTTGAGTGCCTACATAAATGATATGTACAATTAAGGATGAAACTAACTGCATGCATGCAAATGTTGAATTTGAAAGTTATTCTTTACTGTGTAAAGAATTTATTGGCCTGATAAAATGCTATAGACTGCTTTTACCTTTAGATGCCATGATGTTCTGCTGCAGCTGTGAATGGAGCTTGGTGTTATATGTCAAGGGACTACCTATGAAGAAGTGTTCAAGCAGTATAGCACTCCAAGCATGCATAGCTATTATAATAGCTATGCGCGAAAAATAAAGTTGTCGTTTTTGTCTCGGCGCCGAAGCGCCGAGACACAGTGCAGGGTACGTATATGTCTGTCTGTCTGTCCACGTGGCCACGTAGCTCGAGCACATGCGCGACGGATTTACTAACTAGTAATGTGCATGTGGCCACACCCTACGTCTACTGCGCTAGACATTACATCACTACATACAATATACATTACATCATTTCAGTCCACCTTATATGTGCCATCACACTCTTCAAGATCATGCGAGATTTCAGCAAGAGAGGCTAAAACAACAAGAAGTCGGATTACAAGGTATACGCAAGAATGATCGTCTGAGAAGCGCCAAGAACGCAGACTATACAAGCTGACTGAGAAAGGCAACGGCAAAGAAGGCCTGAACAAGAGAGTCCGGAACAGAGAGAGCAACGACTACAAGCTGACCGAGACAGGAGACGGCTAAGAAGGCCATGAGAAACCACTGACCAACGTACATGACGTAGGCAACGTGTAGCTAGCTAGATGCTCATAGACTACATCAGTATTCTTCCATTGACAAATTTAGTCTAAGTCTTCTCTTCAAGCCACTTTGTCTGTGTGCTCGCGTATACTTTTTCAGTCAAAGTCAAAGGTATGACCAGTGCTCCTTTCATTGAAGTTTGTTATGTGTCTATTGGTGCAACAAATTGTGACGTATTTGCCTGTTGACACACTAAAGTCTTTCATCAGTACGGCAGCATGCGCCAAGCTAATCTCAGAGCTATAGCTAGCTAGCTACCGAGCAAACTATCTGTAGTGTCCAACACTTGTATCAGTCTTGCAAGCAAACCGCCGAGACAATTTTTCAAAAAAGGCGTCTTGTTAATGCAGTTGCTATAATAAACCATTTTGTTGTTTTAGTAGGGGTTTTGGTTGTGTGTACATAAGGGTAAAAAAAATTAAGTCGCTGTGTGTTATCATAAACTGAGAAAACAAAAGTTTGTTTTCACAGTACACATGCATGCCACTATCAAATGTCATCCCTTCTTGCATTTTTTTCACTGTAATATGAGTACCACCAATTTCTTCTGAATGTGTGTGCCTGAAATTGCACTTCTGAGTCTTCAGTAATATTATTTCAACAGTGACTCTTGTTACACAGACACATGGCTCTGTTTGTAATGCCGAATACCGTCATTAATTCTTCGAAGTGGATATTGGTCTGGCAGGAAGTAGGGCAATGGGTTAGGGTATATTAGGGCCAGGGCCAGTTCTAGATGCGCGCGCGTTTCCGGTACCTATACCTAAAGTATGTACTTCCTGCCGGACCAATAGCCACATCGTTAATTCTTTTTGCAGCTCACATTTGGTTTGCCAATTTGTGTTATCCAGGTAATCCGGGAGTCTGGCTTTTACATATATATGAAGATAAACTGAGTCTAGGTGACAGGTTCGGAGCTTCACTGCAGCAAGTTCAATTCTGATGGAATGTCTGGTTCTGGTTCTGGTCTGTAAATTAATATCTTTGTCATTTTAGGATGTGTATTTTTCTCCTATTGTTTGGGTATACATTATCATTAGCACTGCTATTTGTATATCCTATGCTTGATGCATAAACTTTCATAGGGCAAACAGTTACTAAAGTTTGGCATTATCTGCTTCACCTGTGATCTGTTGCTGATCCCTCCAAGAAGAGCTAGCTAGCCTGTATGTCATCCGGCTGTCATCTACTTGGAACAATTTCCATAGTCTTGTGCCTAGATGCAGCAGACGTTGGTCTGGATGGGGGGCCGGAGTGATTTCGACTTGGTCTCTGGCAGATTCATCAACTACGCATGCGCTAATTCGAACGGTGCAGCCCTGTGCAAGCAAGGAGTTTGGAGCGGATGAGTGTTGGTAGCAGAGACAGAAGGAGCCCCCAGACTAAACTTGGCACCCCTCAACTTCCTTGTCTTGGTAGTCATTCATTTGTCTATTCAGTTTGTATGCATCCGTTAATACAATGCTCATGTAGTCCCGGTCCTGTATGCATCTTCTTTCTTCAGCCACCCACACTGGCCAAACGTTGCTTGCTGCTTTACATTGTACTCCAGGTAGTAGGTTACTGTGCCAGTCAACAAGCCATCTGTGTATAAAGTACGAAATTCATGAGAAAATGAATCAGTAACTCGAGCCTAGAATTAAGTAACGTTCTCAAAGGGGGTGTCCCACGTAGGTTGTGGTACATTTGCACAGTATATCGATATCCCTGAGCATGCACACCTGTGCATGTGGATTCACCATCATCTCCCCCACTATAGCTAGGTGGGATGCTTTGGCACCGACTAGAGGGGGTGGCAGTGTGACAAGATCACGTACACTGTAATTTCGTTTATTCTACCATTGTTCTCCATGGGAGAAGAAGGCTGTTCTGCACTTTCAAATTATGCATCCCGAATATAGACTGCATGCAAGCGACTTACTTAGCTTAGTTTCGGTACGTAACAGACTCTAGCTCATGGCAGAGGAGTCTGGTCGACTGCCAATATACGACTTGTTCTGACACTAAGTGCGAACCACAGCGCTTCTTTATACGGCACGTGTATTAGTAATCTGCTTGCAGTTAGTGTACTTAACGCCTTGGAATTATGGAAGCACTGTGCTACTTATCGGCCACCTCTCAAGGGGTGGGTGTCAGAACAAGGCATATATGGGCAGTCGACCAGACTCCTCCGGGGGCCGTGCACGAGTGTGGTACTGAGACTATACTTAGCCATAGGCAACTACATTCCTGTATACTGAGCACAATATGTAATTATCATAGTTGCCAAGTGTCCCGAAACGTCCCGGAATTCTTTGTCTTGTCCCGCGTACGGAAGGTGCTTTTGTCCCGGAAAAAAACAGCAATAGGCCTGTTCTCGTTCCCAGGCTTGTTGCGTGCAGTCTGGGAACGGAAATTAGTGAAAGACCACATACTGCAACGAGACTGAGTACTTGAATTGAAGCTTGCTGCAAATGGCCAAGTTGAGGACTGTACCTGTATACCTAGCCTGCAGCAAAGAAGTCAAGGAGGGAATGCCATTCATGGAGGGAGGAGTTTCCAAGTATTCAACGAAGTGTAGTGCAGTTGTGCGGTGCATGCTTTGATCGTCCGACTTCAGCATAATTTTCTCATGGTGTCTGCGACATGATCCATTGGGGGGGGGGGGGTTGCACCATTCAACCAAGTGTCCCTGAAGTTGCTTTTGAAAACTTGGCAACTATGTAATATGCAGCATCACTGAGAATATCAGCGAATGCAGACTTATCTAGCGGACTCAACTACCAGGTAGGAAGTCAACAGAGTGAATTGAACCCTGAAAAAGGCTCAGTTTAATATAGTAGTACTTTGGAACAGGAATGGTGGGAAGTCTAATATTATGTCCATCTCTGTACCTCATCTGGCTCATGACAGCTTCATCGCTTCTGTTTACAGCTTCACCAGCAGTTGTTCAGCGTCCCTTCAGCCCTGTGTGTTCTCCCACCATTGTGCATATATATATTACGGGGGTGTCGTACTAAACTGCGCATGCGTAGTTGGTGGATAAAAACGCCTCCCTTCAATTCCGCATCCGGGTATTGTCAACGCAAACCGAAGAACAGAAAAAAACGGGGTAGGCCTGGGAACGAGGCTAAGTCGAAAGTAAGTACGTCGAAAAAGAAACTTCGCCCGGGCCCGGGATGAGCAGGGTTGTCACGTGAGGTTTTTTTTTTTAGACTGCAGCCCCTCCCATAATTAACTCGGTTTTCCCAGGCCTAGGCTATAAGCCTTCTACACCCTCCATTTTTCAACTTGTCGATTTTCACTGCATCAGAGAATGAGCGGTAAGTCTAGTATGTAAATGGATGTGAACGCGTTGTGACCTAGCTGTATAAGCTTAGGCCTCACCAGCCACACCCAAGTCAGTGCTTATAATTGTAGGAGAATGAATACCTAATCAAGCTCCCATACCTATATAGCTATATAGCTCTTTGCAGCAGCTTATAGTGTTTCCAAATCTAGAAATTGACCCTTTAATTCACTGATGCGTCAAACGTTCAATTGGTGATGTCACTTCCAGTAACCTCCTTGGGACTTGGATTCTGCACAAGCATGACAAAGGGCGGGACAAGAGGAGGTGGGCCATTTTAGCGCTAAGCTGAAATAACATGGGCTTGGCTGTATTGGTTGGCACTTCATGGGTGGGCCATTTCTCACCTTTGCACAAATGGACTTAGAAAACAGGCCATGTATACGTAGGGCCTCCATTTCAGGCTGGCAGTGAAGCTTTTTGCTCAGTCTGTGCAGGCGGGTATTGGCCGAGAGCTGTGACTCTATATTGAAAGCTCATTAACAAGTGGTTGTGTTTAGAGTCACAAATCTGCACAGGATGGCTGAAATAGCACTTGTGTGAAGTTAGGAGCTTCAAAACCCGAAAAAGTATTATGGATGCAGGGCAACTCACGCTACCCCTCCTACCTCACTTACCTCACTAGCTGCTATATACCCTGGTACTCCACCCCTGCAGATCGAGGTCGATATTACGAGGCTACCATTATGCAATTGGTCAGTAGGCGTGACCAATCAACATGTGTGAATACAATACATGCAGTCAATTTCTGTACATTTATCTGCAATGACCAAGTAGCCTTGTTTCCAGGCCCTGCCCTGCTTGCAAGCGACAAAAGCTGGGGCAGGGCCTGCATGGGAACGAGGCTACCATAAATGCACTTGGTCCGTATACGTAGGCGTGACCAATCAACATACGTGAATACAATATCCTTTTCTCTAGTGCATGACCTGTGTGACTACACCGGGTTTGAACCAGCCAAGTCTTTTATTCTCTCTTTTCCGCATGCACAAGTGCTAGTCAGCCGATAATTTTTTTCCCCCACTTCTTATTTTTTCACGTCATATAATATGTTCATGTTGTTTTTGTTTTTTTTTGTGGCAGGCATGGCCTAGCATATTGGCCACTCAAAATCTAAGGTGCTAGGGCTCAACACTTAATCCTTATTTTGACCTCTGACTAGTGAGATCAAACTTTAGCATGACAGCTTGCATTATTAACTCGTGAGAAAAAATGTTTCGTATTTCCTTTACCTCAATATAGCATGTGGATAGTGTTTCGGCATTTCAAGTAAGAAACTGTCTGTATACGAGATAACAACCAAGCGAGCGTGGTTTAACCAAATGGAGGTGGAAGGGATGCAAATTCCCTCGCCAACCAAGCGTGTGCGGTTGGAGGTGATCCAGGAAGAGGAAGAGGAGGAAATGGATGATTCAGCATTGCAGGACATGGACACCTCTCAGCTGTGCTCAGAGACCAAGAGGACAGCTATTACTAGCTCAACATTAACCTACACTCCGGTATGATATGACAAGCTTCGAATTTCAGATATCTTTTTAACACCACCCTATGACACACACACACACACACACACACACACCATCCTTTGCATGCACACAGAAAGCAGCAGATGTTGGGGTGATTGAGAAGTTAATGCTTGTAAACTTCATGTGCCACAAGAGGCTGGATATCATTCTCAGCCCAAACGTCAACTTCATACTCGGCAGGAACGGAAGTGAGTCACACCTTGCAGGTGTTTAGTGTCCGGTTGTTCATGTTCCAAACCCCAATCCACGATCCAAGATTAGTCTGAAATTGGACTAGCAGTGAACTCTGACTCAATTGTTGTCTGATATATACCCCTCTTTACAGGTGGAAAGAGTGCCATCATGACAGCCATAGTGGTGGCACTTGGAGGGAAGACCGCCTGTACCCAGCGTGGGTCCTCCCTCAAACAGTTGATTCGTACTGGCTGCAGGTGGGCAATCTAGCAAACTGCAGTCATTGTATTTCAGCCACTACACTCTGTCAACAATGACCCTGATGCAGGGTAGGGCTAATTAGAACCTGGACTGGACTATGGAATGTCTTTTAATTGGTCTCTCACTTTATTGTTCCTGTTGTCTGACCACCTGTTTGAATGCTTGATGGAATGAGATTATTTGTAAGTTCTAGCACACTGTCAATTAACCCTTTGCCAACCAATGACGCCATAATTATGCCATCATGAGACTTTCAGCTTTATGATGTCTCATCTGGCAATGTCCTTGGGACTTAGGTGATGTGTGAGCAGAAAGGGTGGGACAGGGGGAGGTGGGTGGGTGCACCTGAAGGGTGCAAACAGCATGGCTACAGCTGGGCTTAGCCATGAATTAGCCCTTGATTGCATGGAGTCGGGTGGGCCATTTCTCGGGTTTTAAGCGTAAATGGGCCTAGAAAACAGCGGTCTCACCTTGTAGAGCCTCGAATTCCAGAGTTCAAAGCTGATTTGCACCCAAAGGGTGCAAATTAAACAGCATGGCCACGTCTGGGCTTAGCCATGAATAGCCCTTGGTTGGAGCCGGCTGGGTTTTAAGCGTAAATGGGCCTAGCTATAGAAAACAGTGCTCTCACCTTGTAAAGTCTCGAATTCCAGTGTTCATGCCTGATTTTTCTGCTAGAGCGAGTTACCATTGCCCGAGCATCTTGATCGTCCACTTGTTGATGAGTGGGTGTGGTCAGAGTCATGAATGTGGAAAGCATGGCTGTGTGCAGTTCTGTGTGAAGTTTTGAGCATGAAAACCGATGGGAACCTTATCTGGTTTAAGTAACTTACAAGCTATAAAACTGACCTCTAAAGTCTACGGTTGGTAAAGGGATTAGTGCTATGCTGGAGCAAAAACATTGGTATGCACATGACTTTTGACTTCTGCTTGATACCAAGTTTTCTGGTCTGGCTTGGGAGTGCGCATTGAAATGGTGGCAAAACGACATGAAAGTGAAGAAACTAGTCTATGGTCCAGTCCATATTCCTGGGTTTATACTGACCCCAGCTACAATTAATGTTCTAACCCTACTGCAGCTCAGCTGAGGTGATAGTACACCTACGTAACCGTGGCGTTGAGGCCTATCGCCCTGATGTGTATGATCGTACAATTGTTGTGGAGCGCCAGATCCGTGCCGATGGCACAGGGAACTATAAGATCAAGAGCTTGAAGGGATTCATTGTCTCTAACAAGAAGGAGGAGCAGATCTCCATCCTGGACCACTGCAATATCCAGGTATTGTCCTTGCTCTCACTTTGTAAAGATTCCCTCCCTTCACTAATTAGTGCACTCTGACCCCAGATTGACAACCCAGTGTCCCTCCTCAATCAAGATATGAGCCGAAACCTTCTCAACTCCAGCAACTCATCAGCCAAATACAAAGTGAGAACACTTTGAATTGGGAGGGGGGAACTAACAGTTTCAGACCCCCTTCTTTGTTTGATTGTGTGATTGATCATCATGTATAATGTAACTGCTATGCGGCTGTGACCACGTGACTGAAGTGTGGTGGCCACGTGACCCCCCAGCTCTTCATGAAGGCAAGCCACCTGGAGCAGATCGCCCATGACTATGAAAGAGCATCGGAAAACCAGAAATTGATGAAGGAGGGCATCATGAGACAGGAATCAGTATGTAACACCATCAATATTTTCTGCATACCATAACAGACTCTGAGGATATAACCTGGAAGAAGCCTCAAGCTAGTGGGAGAAGATCACATGCACACACACACGCATATGTGGAACAGGGCATATATGATTTTCTATCTACCTTTTGAAGGTTTGTTGAATTTTGCAAAACTGACGATTACCAGCTTGATCACTCAACAAAACCCTCATAGTAGTTTTAAATTGTACACAGTACCTAAGGTCATTCATTATTAAAGGTCCAAAATTTAGCAGATTGGGCATATACATGTAGCAGATTGGCAGGTATTGATTTTAATCATCAAAGCTGTCCGATTCTCAGAATCCGTTCAAGTGGCAACCGCACTACAGGTAGGCTAGTGCAACAGGTAAGGAAAAATTAGTTTTCAGAATGATGCCTCAGGTCTTAGTCTCACCTCGTGAATAGACTACAGCTATTTTGTCTCCCTTGTCTGGTCCTGCAGATGCTTCTGGAATATGAGAGTCTTGCAAAACATTTGGAGGAGCAGACGGCAACGTTCACTCTTTTGGAGGAAATGGAGCGCAAGGTGCAGCAGTTGGAGCAGGAGCTCCAGTGGGCCCTCGTCATGGAGATTGAGAAGGTGATGTAATTGCAGCATATGGGCTTGAGTTCAAAACGTACTTGGCTAGGAGTTACAAATATATGTAGGTGTCCATGGGTCACATTCCCACAGGCCCCAGGGGACAAGGCATGTGTTCAGAGTGGTTTCTTCTAGTTTTAATAGCCGTGTAGGTCCTTACTTTCCTGGTATTGGCAAAGTACAGTCATCATTCCATGTATGGTAGCTTCCTATAGCTGTAAACACATAGCAACTACATGCTGCATCTACAGTTGCATGAGGTATGTTGCATGCACACACTCCTAGTTTATATTAACCTGAAGGTAATAGAATCCACACCTCACATGTACAGGGGATCTCTCCCATTGAAGTGGACATTGAGAAGGCAAAGGCCAAGATCCCACGGAACGAGACCAGAGTTCAGAGTGCCAAGGTCAGCTTTCTGTCCACATTCACACTTCAGGTTCATTACAGTTGACATAAGGCCAAGTGATTTCAGTGTGAAGGAATGCATGGCGTCAACCCCAGTGTCAACCCCTCACTTCTCTACTCACCTCATATGTAGGCTGAGGTGGCACGTGCAGAGGGGGAGCTCTGTTACGCAAACAAGGCACTGGATGAGGTGGTGAAGGAGGCAGACACAGTGCACCAGCAGAGAAACACTATGCACACCGAGAAGAGGACTAGGGACAAGACAATGAGAGATGCACAGGTGAGTGGGGGGGGGGGGGGGGGGGGGGGGGGGGGGGGTGTAGGGTGAATGGTACGGGTGGGAGAGGCATCCTGTAATATGGATGAAATTTGCTGCAGAATGCCATTAAAGTGGTAGAGCAAAAGATAAAGGAAACTACCAAAGAGAAATTGGCCCTGGAACAACGGAGGAGTGAATGCATTGAAATGTGAGGATCGATGAGCATGAGTCCCTCCTGTGATAGACAGAGAGAGCCATGCTTGTTCTCCCCTCATAGGAGCCAGCGTGATATGAAAGGGGAGCAAGAACACCGCTTGCAGCAGCTGAGGGAGCACCAAGAAAAGATGAAGAATGTTGAAGATCAGATGAAGACTGCTGCCAATGACCAGCGGCAGTTTGAGCATGCCCTGGCTAAGAATAATGAGGACATACAGGACAACCGGTGAGGCCTAGGTTTATCAACTGGCAATAATCAGTCCTTCAGTTGTCCCACTTGCTAGTTTATAAAGCATTTTCAGTTTCATATTGGGAGTTTCTTGTGAGCGACATTCAGTACATGTGTATATGTATTGTTGCAATTCTAGTAGTGGACCATGAATTCTTAAGCCTTACAGTAAATGGTACACAAGTACACTCATATCAAGTCTGTGTCTTGTCATAGGGGGAGGGTAGGTTCCCTGGATGCCCGCATCAGGTACAGTGAGGACCAGCTTTACCGGCTCCAGTCCTCCAGGAGTGATGAGCTTCAAGTGTTTGGCCCCTTGATGCGACCCCTTATGGATGCCGTATGGGGGAACCAGCAGCGCTTTCTTAAGATGCCAAAGGGACCGGTTGGATCCTACATTCGCCTGAAAAACTACAAGTGGTCGACAGCCATAGAGCAGGTCTTGAAGAATGTGCTGTTCTGCTTTGTGGTAGACAACCCGTATGATGACGCTGAGTTCAAGAGGCTGGCCAACGGAGTGTTCGGGCGAGGATCCCACAGTGGGAATACCCCTCACGTTGACACCATCATCAGCTCCTTCCAGGTAGGATCTGCTGCTATGATGTCAAGGTGTGGTGTAATACAAAAGTAGTATGTATAATTTCAGCTCCTTTTCTTTTCAGGACCAAGTGTACGATGTCAGCAGAAATGTAAGTTGGTCCCTTGTGCAAGGAGCTATAATATGCAAACAAACACTCTTTTCTGAGTGGATGACCATAATATCAATTTTAGTTTGTGTGTGCAGTGATGACTTTGTATTTGAGCCAGGAATCATCTGCCTGTATATGCAGAAGCCGTGCTGTCCCCACACAACTGTATTGGACATGATGGATGTGGCTGATGTGGATGTCCTGAACACCCTGATTGACCAGTGCTCTGTTGAGTCCATCCTGTTGATTGAACAACGGTCAGAAGCCAATCATGTCATTGAGCACCAGCGCATACATGGCGTAATATCAGTGAGTAGTTTCCTCTGTGCACGGTGGCCTTGCCACAGAGTCTGTGGAGATCTGATTCTGTATTGTGGAATCATATTCTTACATGAAATTCAGATCTTCAAACTTATCAGAGACTCTCTTCCTCTCTCCCAGGCATACACGCTTGACGGTGATCAGATTCTCCCCAACCGTCACTACTCCAACAAGCGGGGCAAGCTAGGTATCATCAGGGCCAGTGTGGACGATGCCATCAGGTGTTAATGATGAATAGCTAGAGTTAGCAAAAATCTAGGGTATGCTTAACTTATGCACACACCAATGATGTGGTCTTCATTTGCTATGCAGGTCTGAGGAAGCTAATCTGGATACCCTGATAATAGAACGTGTCCATTTGACAAGGAAGGGAAGTGAACTGAGAGACCAGGCTGCAAAGAACAAGGTGAGTGAATAGGCAGAATGGAGGAAGGAGGAGTGTCCCTGCCGTTTCAGCCGCTCTTTGTTCTTAACCCCAGCACCGTCTCAAGGAAGTGCGAGACTGGATACTGAAGAAAGAGCAGCAAAAGAACCAAGTTCAGATGGTTAGTAGCATCTCTTTTCTCTAGTGCCTCTCTCCTCACACATCTTACACCTCCTCGCTTCACCACACTTCTCCTTACTATCCTCAACTATACACACTCCCTCACCACACACCTGTCACTATCACGTGCACACAGGACATCCAGGAGCTACAGACTGCAGAGGAGGAAGAAGAATCTCAGGAGGACATTGCTACTTACGTTAGCAAACATTACACTCCTACACCCATATGCATAAAATTAATATTGTGGAGAATAATATTATGATGTCCTACTGCATTGTGTCCTGTAGGATGGAGAGATCCAGGAGTGTGAGGCCCGCATAGCTGAACTTGAGCAGAGGCGAGAATTGAAAGAGGAGGAAGCACATCATCTAAAGGACAAACAGCTGGAGTTTGAGCGGAGCATTCAGCAGTTTGAGGCGGAAGTAGAGAGGGTGACAGAGAAAATAGAGAAGCTGCAGGTGTGGTGTCTGTGAGAAGGGGTCAAGTTATGGATGCACTGATCTTTTCCATCCTTCCTTCCCTCCCATCCAGGCAAATCACAATCAAGTCACACAAGCAAAGCAAAGTGCACTGGCCCACCTGAAGCACCTAAAGGATCGTATGAAGGAAATCATGGACATCATCACTGACCTGGAAACAAAGCTGGAGGAACAGAGATTGAGGGCCGATGAGGCCACACAGGCAGCATCAAAGGTGTGTAACCATGCAGTGGGAGCTGTACATGTTATCAGCCTGGTACTTCATCCTGCTAATGCTCACACATCAGCCAGATGCTGTTTGTAACTCCACCACATGCTCCAATACCTTCAGGTGTGCGATCGCATTGACACGCAGAGGACCAGGAAGAGCATTAGGACGGAGATCTCAAAATTGAAGCAGAAACTGCAGCAAGAAACACTGAGGTAGGAGCATCTACATCCCTTGCAGAAACCTCCTCCACTGATATGATGGGTATCCTCCCTTCTCCCCTAGCTCATGTAGGCGTGAAGAATCAGAAGCTGTCAAACAGAAGTACCTAGAGACTATGGAACTATTCCAAAAGACCACTGAGAGTATCAAGAAGGAGGAGAAGGCCCTCGTGGTAAGTATGAACAGGGGCGGAGACAGCTACCAAAAAGTGGGGGGGCTAATAGCACAATTGTACGCTGCCAAAGGCAGTGCATAGAGGTGCGTAGTGCCGATCAGTCCGCGCAAAGCGCGGAAATTTTCATTTTTCAGTTATTAGAATGGGCTCTCGTGGCACCTTCGTGCTTTGCACTGCAAGTTAGAGACGCCAGCCCCCAAGAAACGAGGTGACATAGCTGTAAGTTAGTGCTAGATCTTGTGGGATAGTAGCATCCAGTCTGTTGTTTTGGGGGGGCTCAGCCCCCCTACTTTTGAAAGTGGGGGGGCTCAAGCCCCCCTATATCTCCGCCCCTGATGAAGTCATTTCATGACATCTGACCCTTGTATAATAATTGTGACAGTAACTAACTGTCACACTGGTTTGATCCCATATCACATCACTGTGAGTCTCAGTCTCCTATCAATTTTCGCCATGGCATACCTTTGTAAAGCAAAAATGTATGAGAGTGGATTCAGTCTAGTCCCCTGCAAGTTTGACTTATTATTGACCTTCACATGATGCTAAGAGAGCAGTTAAAAATAGGTAATACAAAAAACTACATAGCTTAGTCACATTTAATTTATAGAATCTCTGTACTTTGCAGTTGCTCCAGAGGAGCCTAAGGCATCGTGTTTCCTGCTACCAGGAATTTAGGAGTCGCATCAACGTGCGGGCATGCATGTATTTCACCCATCTCCTGGGGCAGAGGGGTTACCATGGCAAATTGTGCTTCAACCATGAAAAACAGAGGTTGGAAATCCAGGTATATGAACATGTATGTGTCAACAGTGGACTGTGTGTGTGCATGTATGTGTGTGTGTGTGACTGTGATATCTGGAAGTTTTCCCACACTCACTCACTCCCGTTCCTCACACAACACTTCACTCCACAGATAAATGTGGATGTCCACTCGGACAATTCACAGTCGACCAAGAACACCAAATCTCTCTCTGGTGGAGAGCGCTCGTATGCTACTGTCTGCTTCATCATGTCCCTCTGGGAGGCCATGGAGGCACCCTTCCGTTGCCTTGATGAGTTTGATGTCTTTATGGTGAGTCAGCCAGCTCGGAATTGAGGTCTTGAGTTATCATTGATAGACACCAGGTCTACCATTGATGTGATATTGTGTTGATCATAAGGGAAATGGGGGTACACCCAAGCCTCACGTATTCTAGCACTCTTGGATGCAAGTTACCAATGCCACCTAGTGCACTAACTTCAAACTGAATATCAGTGCTGTACCATGCACAATCACTACTAATTTTACGCTACCCTATACTGCGGGTAATTCGGAACACCATGCAGGGGATATTTCGGAATACCCCACTGTGATTGCAAAGGCATGGTAGAGGGATGCTGGTAGTACCTACTGAGTTTATTTTAGCCCGCAACTTGGGGGAAGCAGCTAGCTTAGTGGGCAAGCTACACCAAATCGTCATTGCGCATGCGGTCGATGCACACATTTATGACTGTGCTTACATAAAATAAAAAAAACAATCATCACCGTCCGGTGTTCCGAATTCCACCCCTGTTCCAAAATACCCACATTTCCCTTATACTGATCTATCTATATGCAAAACCAGTGCAATGTATTTCAGTGTACATCGTGATGTTGACACAGTGCTTGTGATTTACACTTTGTGGTGCTTGAACAATACATGTATGTAGGACATATAGAAGACACTGTATAATTTTTATACTCCCCTTTTCCTGGAAAATGTGCATGCTCTAATCAATAGTAGTACATGTATAATATTCATACAGCATAAACAAACCAGTCGTTTGAGCTTTGTCGTGGCTGATGATGGCGAGGTCTCACTGATTTGTTACGACATTCAGTAAGGAGGTGAACATAAATGCAGTTTGTTCAGTCAAGTGAGCAGAAGATCGATGAACATGCAAGCTGCGCAGCAACATCTAGGTGTACCATGCCTCCTGACCTTCTACCATGGAGACACCAGGGTGGTACAGAAAGCTAAAGAAGTTCTAAGTACAAGTTTGTACCAGCCTTGGTACATCTATAATCCTACGTCAAACTCACATGCCGTATTTTGTACTGATTGCATACACTGTTAATTCGTACAGCTAAATATGAAAATATTCCCTACGAATATAATGGTATGCACATTTTTATGGATTTTAAGTGCACAGCATTGGATACATACACTATTGCTTGCCATATTGGAATCAAACTGATCATACTGTGGTCTAACTGATCATCTTGTGGCCACACTCTGTGGTCTTATTGTAACCACACTCTGATCATGTTATCGCAAAACTCTGATGATATTGTGGTCTAACTGATTATGTTGTAAGCACACTCTGATCAAAGTGATCATGTTAACGTTGTGGTCTTCATGTTGTAACCATAGATAATGAACTATACGTAGTTCTGTTGTAACCAAACCATCCTCTGCTGCTTTCATCACAGGACATGATGAACCGTTCTATCAGCATGCGCCTGATGCTGGAGTGTGCTGCAGACCAACCCAATCGTCAGTTCATCTTCTTCACTCCTCAGGATATGAGGTGAAGATCACAGCCATCTTGTTATAGTTGTGTTGTATGAATGGTACGGAAAGGTGAACTGGTTCATCCCTCCCTTCAGTTCTATAGACGCGGAGATCAGAAAAAATGTGAAGGTGAAAGTGCTGTGTCTTAATGAACCAGAGCGAGGCCAGACTACCCTCGACTTCACTCTTGTCTGATATCACTGATTACTGTCCTCAGATCTTTGCCATTTCAAGATCATTTCATGGACCGAGTTTGCTTTTCTTTGCTTTTATATGACAATTTGGCAGTCCCACAGAAAATTATTGAGCTCAATCAGAAATTTTGGGTTGCTGATGTCAAAGACCTTAATTGTGTTGCACTTCATGGGCTAAGTTCCTTCTGATTTGTCACTATATAGGTAAAGATTAATGAGCTCAGCAACTAGTCAACATTCATTGATCACTTGCCAAAAAAATCTGATTTGGACCAGAAACAAACGTGAATTGAGGTGGATCCAATGTGTTGCTAATTGGGCATGTGCTACGTACATATGCATACACGTGTTATTATTATGAAAGGTTTGTTCAGCTCATGATGGGGGCTGGGAGGAGTTCAGTTCAGTTCCTCTACCGTCACAAGGAACACACTGGACAAATAATTGAATTTCTTATGTGTCCTACTGCAGCATAGATGATTTTTCATACACCTATCAGGTGCAGGATTGATCCAAATTTTTGAAATTTGGCTCTATCCTCTGCCTGTTACATAAGACACATAGTCTTGTGCCCAGACCACACCACCTTGCAGGGAGAAATAGTTTGGTGAACAAAGTCAATTTTCTTGGGCTTATTACCGGAATGTGGTAAGGACCTAGTCTTGTGCCCAAGGGGTGTGGTCTGGGTACGAGACTATTTAGGACCAACTTGTGAGATTGTGAGATTGTTAATTATTACGTAGTAATCGCTTTGAATACTCACAACCTGGAGAAGACAACAGCCTAGCCTTTGCCATGTCAGTTTGCCCTTAGTGCTTGACTGTAGCTACGGCAATGCGGATCAAGTACAAAGAAATCTGTGACGTCACGAAAATCTGCTGATGTGCCAGTGGTGTTTCTATACAGAGAAGCTGGAACCCACTGTGCAAGCAGTGTTCATTCATCTAACAGTGATATAATCACCTAAATAACATGACAGGATGGCTTTATTGCAAAGTTTGCTCTCTTGCTCTATTGCACTGTACTTTTGGGCCACCATAGGTACGGTTATATAGGGTTAGATTGTAATATATTCTGGCCATGTATAGCTGCTGTTGAAATTTGCAATGGTTCAAATTTGCATTGGTGCTGCTGTAGCTACGTGTGTAGCTAGCACCTCGGGATATGTGACTATATTGTCCATGAATGTACCAATGTCCAGCTTGCATGGAGTGTTTGTGTAGCTAAAATCAAACTAATTGGCTCTGAGGCTCTCTAGACAACACATTGCTCCTATCTCTGTTTTGTACGGTGCTGCTGTATGCTTTAATATGACATGATTTTAATACTAGCTAACTAGCTACTAGTCTTATAAGAAACAAACCAATAATTGATGGCAACAATAAATTGTAATGTTCTGGCCATAATTATATAGCTAGCACTGTTGCTGCTGCTACTATACTAATTAGCCACAACAGCAGCAAGAATTATTACAAAGATTACAATGCTCACAACGAATGACACGATGCCAACGATAATGGAGGCAATGTTCAGCCAGTAAGCCACCTTGGCTTTCTTCTCTGCACCAGTTGTGTCCCCTTCTTCTGTTAGCTTCTTGGCCTACATGTATAACAATGCCGGTGGTCCCATGCACCTGAGCCATTACAATGTACACTCAACCTACCTCACCATCTGACTACTCTATCTCTATAATTATTGCTGAAATATTGGATTTGGGGGATCGAAGGATAAATACTAGAACAGTTTATCTGTGTGGCTATACCAAGTGCACATGCATGCGGTAGGGAAG
>OZ007510.1:9614527-9710450 GCA_963931865.1 Axinella damicornis
TTAGTGGCCACTCTCGAATAGTAGCCGCAGCATTTGATCTCAGAAATACGGTATGTACGTATTATGGATGTCACATGTAGAGAGGAGCATACTTTAACCTCATATACATGTATCACCTTATGTTATGAGCTATTGAGTGCATGTTGTAGCCTATTGCTGGGCTAAGCATTCCTCACCTGTTCACTTGCAATGGAGAAGATTCCCAAGAAGGGAGGCTTCAGTGTTGCTGATGGGACACTGCCGGCATGAGCTGGGGGGGGGATATCACCTTTATCGGATTTCTGCAGTTTACAATGATCACATGGTTACCTCATATGACATACTAGCTATTACCCAGGTAGGAGGGCAATGTGGCAAGGTTTTTGATGAATGAGTATGAAGAGACGAAGGAAAAATTTAGTCTGTGAGTGGAAATGTGAATGGGGACTAGCCTCGTTCCCAGTCCCACGCCCAGCTTTTCAGTACAATAAAGCGGGGAGAGCCTGGTACATTTTGTCACGTGAGCATGACGTAATCGACAAATGGCAAAATTTTCAGAACGAGGACGCTATGGTTTGTGTGTTATTCAACCATCTACACGTTCAAACGCTTGGTGAGGATGACAGCCGTCCCCTGCTAGCTAGATACGTGTGGTATGTTACCTGGTACCTTTGCAATTCTTGCTGTTCGCCCATGTTCATTTAGGTCTTTCTACCCTTGACGTCACTCACATGAGGAAATGTACCAGGCCCTCCCCGCTTTATCGTACTGCAAGCTACGAAAAGCTGGGTGTGGGACTGGGAACGAGGCTAAATGGGGACTGCTCGCGACTAGTACAGTCTGTTGTTTAGTAGTTTGTGGTCAACTCTAAATACAGCAACAATAAGTACAAACCTGTATCCAATCCATCATTTCCAAACATCTATGCAACACATACCAACAAACTACCTTCCACAAGCTGTACCCCATCCCTGTCAGAGATGATGATACACTCCAAACCCTCCACACTGCAGAAAACAAGTAGTGCCTATCATGTACTTCTGGTACTGCATTAGATGAGAGGAGATTGGAAGCTGGCACATTCAATGGACAAGAATTACGATGTAGCCTAGTTTGGAACATAGTCATCAGATTCTGGCATGTTGCAGGCAGATAGAGATGTTGTCCCCCAATGCACAGTCTTGGTTAGCAGATCTGAACCCATGGTCACCACTCTGTACACACAAGCCTCTAGCTTTGCAAAAGCCATGCTGGCACTAAACGTTGTGATCATGTCCACTACAACTTGTTAAGAGCGTTGTTCTACTGTAAATGTATTGATGTTTCCTAAGGTTACTCATTCTTGAATCATTCCGCACATGCAGACAACATACGCTGTACCCTAGTCTCATTCACAGATCCAACCCTGGTACTACACACAAAGTCAGGCACTTTCACAGATTCGCAGGAATTAATACTTCCCATTTCGAAATGCTGGTCTCATGAGCATATGGAATACCCTGAGGGACTAGGAAAGACAAGCTACATATCTGGTTATGAGCACTTACCTAGGAAGGAGTTTCTTCACATATCTTTGTAATTCCTACGGGAAAAAAATAAAACAAACTGAACCGTTTGCCCATTAATGGATATAGCTACAGTTGGCGTATCATTGTTCTACATGGCCTATATCGCTAAGGGGGGCATGCCACCAGGCTCACGCCACTATCTGTACTTGACACTAAAACCTGGAACATTATGGGAAGTGGGACGGATTTGCAACTTCAAAAACACTGCCAACTAGCTTGTCTGCATGAGTCTAGCTCTCTGTGTACATGCACAGCTTGTCCCTCTCTGTACAGCTTCCGCAGGCAATGCCTCAGAAAAGCTTGCATACTTGCCAGAATTACGGAAATACATTAGTTGTGGAAAATCCAGAACAGGTGCGTGCAACTACGAAAGACTCCACAATGAGGCTGTCATGGTGGTGGCTAGGTGTTACGGGAGCTTAATGTGGTTGCTGTACACTATGTGTGTTGATGGCCAGGGGAGGCAGAGGGTGTGAATGTCGTCCCATTCTTGCCTTTCCAGCAGCTCAATTGACATGGTGTGATTGAATAGCCTCGTTCCCACCGCCAGTATTTGATAGCTTCCAGTATGAAATACGGCCATATTTCATACTGGAAGCCACCAAATAGTGGCCGTGGGAATGGCCTAGCCTCGTTCCCAGTCCCACGCCCAGCTTTTCGTTACTGCAAGTGACAAAAAGCTGGGCGTGGGACTGGGAACGAGGCTAGGAATGGCCTGGGAATGAGGCTACAAGGGGTGGTCACTCCCATACGCGCAATACTTAGAGCTGCGACCGGGGTCACAAATTGTGACCGCCTAAACTCGGCTGTGACCTCGTGACCGGCCCTCAAAATCGTTGGTGACCCCGTGACTGCACCGTAAAACTATTCGTGACCCTGTGACCTCTCAACTGTACCGTACCGTACTGCTCAGCTCAATCGAAGGCTGTCAATCGAAGGCTGTCACGCTGGCAGATAAAAGCAGCACAGAAGCGCCATGGAGTTATTCAGTGAAGGAGACTGTAATACGTGGAGTATTCAGCAACACGTGATTGTATGCTGGAGAATGTGAATGGCTAGCCTGTTAGACTAGCCAAGCCATACTACTATTATATGGCCAAGTACAGTTCAATTGGTATTGGTATATTCACTGGTTCCAATTACCCCTCCCGGCTTTGCTAACCGGCTTTGCTAAATTGATACACTAAATTGAAGTGTGTTACCTCTGCCATCCTCCAGCTGAACAGCCGGCAGCAAAACTCCAAACCAAAAGGTCAAGACCGTCCGTACTTGTGCACGAGCTGAGTCAGCACTTTTCCCCCTCTATTTCAGCGGAGCTGGAAAAATTGAAGAAAAACTATGAAGCCGAGAAAAGGCAAAGAGAAACTTGTTGTGCGCTTCGACGAAGAAGCGAGAAGGTATGCCCAGTCTACACACCTTGTCTAAAGCATCTGTTTGTCGTCTTCGTGTTGGTAATATATTGTTTTGCGGTTCATGGCCGGCCACACATTATTTTTCCTTCGTAGAGACTATTTGACAGGATTTCAGAAACGGAAGAAGCAGCGACGAAAGAAGGCGCAGCATATTAAGTTGCAGAAAGCTAAAGAATTACTGAGAGAGATAAAACGAGAGGTGAGTGCTTTATAAACTCATTAATGTGGCACCTATCGTGGCTGGCCGTGATCGTCTAGAGGTTAGGACATTGCGTTGTGGCCGCAATAACCCAGGTTCGAATCCTGGTCACGGCACTTTTTACAACTATTTTTTTTTTGTATGTTTTCACTAAACCTTCTTTGCGTTTTAAAATACAATCAGTGATTCAAGCACTATAGTGAATATTCACTTTTTTCCCTTATGTCATTCGAGGGGCAACCACACTCCTGGTAGCCGTTGCAACCCAGGTTGCGACTCGCCGTAGTACAAGCTAAGTATTGCAGTTCGTTCCAATTAACGCACATGTTACGTGGCCACCACACTCAGTCGATCGCTAGCAATGGCGGCCAAAAGCAAGACAAGAAATTGTTATAGCGCTCTCAACTTTGCCAGCACGGTGAGTTTCGGCATGTAAGTATTGGTGAACGACAGCGATGACGACCGTGTCATCAGAATCTTTGTGTGCCTTTCCTAAGAGATGTACTGGCAACGAAAGTCGGAGCGGTCGAGCAATGACAGCCGACAGCACGTCAAAAGCGCTTGTATCTCCTCCACCAAGGTGAGTTTCAGCACCAAAATTGAACGCTTGGGTCACTGCATGATTGCAAGAGTGTATAATAATAAGAAGAGAGTATCGAACTCGCTATAGGCTAACGTTGAATGTATGCAGAAAGTAACGTGACATCCGGTATAGTGCTAATGTCAAAAACACAATCTTACCTGACATAGACACCATGGCTACCGTACCACAGCTAGCTAGCTTAGCTCGACGATCAAGGCGTGCGTGCAGCAAGTAAACTCGGCCATATCGGGGAGTACAATAGTTGACGAGTCCGTGTGGATCACATGCACCATACTGGATGTCACGTTACTTTCCGCATACATTCAACGTAGCCTATAGTGAGTTCGATACTCTCTTCTTATTATTATACACTCTTGATGATAGCGATCACGACAATGTAGTCAGATTCTTTGTAGGACATTCGCAAGGTAGTGAAAGGTTAATTATTTACATTACATTACGATTACGTGGCACAATTTTTCCCCTACCAGGAGTTAAACACAAGGAAAGAGAACGGAAAGAATGTTCACTAGACTATTTTTCCCCCTTTGCATGTGAAAAACGGTCTGGGGACGAGACTAAACCCAGCAGGCATTAGTGTTCAGCCCACTTGTTGGATTCCAATCAGACCTAATGACAGTTGTAGGAATGTAATATGTGTGGTTGTTCTCGAGATACAGCTATACTCTTGATGTCTTTGACTAAATACGATACTTCTACTATAGCTTTACTGGATGGGATCCGGAAGAACAACTCTATCTTGAGAGCCATGCAATGTATAACACTGGAGAGCAAGAAAGCAAGACCTGGTTAACATTCAACGACACCATGCACTCAGTCCCAAAGGCAGCTACATGTGTACAACAACAAAAAAATGGGTGGTGTAGCACTTGAGCAATGGCGGCCAGCCCGAGAAGTACACCTGGACAACGGAAATGGCTGTGCTGCTGTCTGTCTTCGAGAAACGCAAGGGCCCTTCACACCTCAGCCATGATAAAACTCAAACCGACCCGCTGTACGAATAATGATTAGAGTACGGGTTTTTTTCTCAGAAATGGGGGGGGGGGGGTACGAATTATACGGTAGATCTACTGGTGCAGATCTCATTGCCATGGCAACCTGGCTGACAGCATATGCTAGTGGGGAGATGCAGTTTGATCATAGCTTTGTCTCTACCCTGAAGTTCAGCAGTCTGTGGGGTCTAATGGGAAAGCAGCTCACCTAAAATTGGAGCTATTTAATGATATTCATGGGGACCCCAGGGCTATTTGTATCAGTCTGTGTCAAATACAAGCTTGCAACCAAGGTTAGCGGCTTCACAGGTACCAACGGCACAGGCACACCCTCCAACACACAGAATAATACTGAATAGGCTGTTAATGATATTCATGATCTACAAAATAAGACAGATTACGGCCCTTGTCGCAGTCACAGGCAGGGTATGGTTGGACAGAGGTTCAGTGCTCAGTTCAGCTATAGCTTGCTTATCTCTGAACTTTTGTCACACATTTCGGCTGTTTCTCTCGTCTCATTAAGTTAATTTGAAGTTTACTAGTACAGTACGGCTGGGCAATAATTGCAATGTTGTTATCTTAATGTACTGCTGCAATTAATGTATCGTACGAGTTTTAGAATGCCAATACTATTGCAATCGCAATATACCGCAATATCCTTACCAGGAGCGCATGAGCCGCCGAATCGCAACATGGCTTCAGGCAATCAATGAATCACAAGGTATAATTCACAGTATCGTCCAATTGCATCCGAAAACGACCCTTTCGTATGGGCGCATACCTACTTTCCTGAAGTGCTAACATATACAACATGCTTTGAACTCAGTACTCTGGACAGGGGGAAGTCAGATCTGTCACTAGAAGTATTTTTGCCTTTAACATTATGGTGGACAAGGAAACAGAAAGCCAATGCTTCTAGTGTGTTTCCATACTTTTCATTTTCATGAGATCAACAATGGTCAACAAACTGAAGATGCAGTAAATACTTGGGATTGAGGATAGTTTTGTTTACACGGTTTGTTTCAGAAACAAGTACAGATCAAGAAGAAGATGCAGCAGTATGGACTGGAGGAGAATGATGGTATGATTGCTAGCTGAGCGATTGTACTAGTTTCCATGCAGAGGAGGTTGGACATGTTCTAATCAAAATGGCTGGGGTCACACTAATTGGATCTCGAGATCTCAAGAAAGAGGCATTTTTAGCTAATTAGTTCTAAGGAGGGACCCCTTCATCAAAAAATTAATAATGAGGGGGACCAACCTCAAAATTGGCTAAACATGCTTCTTAGTCCAGATGTAGAATTTTAATTAGTGTGACCCCAGCCATTTTTGAGCCATTTTGATTAGAAAAGGTCAAGCGTGTCCAACCTCCTCTGGTTTCCATGCTGCTTGTAGGCCAATTGATTGCAGCTCACCCCAATTAACACACACATTGGTGACATTAATTTATCTATAATTGCAGCGAGTATAGTGGTTAATTTACAGAAGTTTGCTGGTCCAGTCTGTTAATTGTTCGAGGAAGGGGTGGGTTACTACAACAGAGCCACTTTGTCTCACATGGTTAGATTGACCATCAACAACTAGCTTCATTCCTCCATCGCTGACGCAACATCATCAATGGTTTTTGTGCTAGAGATTGCTTCATAGTGGCAGCTTGATCATAATCCAACTACAGAACATGTACAGCTAGAGCAAAGTTTGGCAATGATGGAACTCTAGGCAGTGGATGAGTGGTTTATGAACATGCAGTGGGTCACACATCTGAGAGGTTTCTACAGGCAGTGTATACTGTATTACATTCCACAGATGTGCTATTGATTGAAGCTCTGTCCTTTTTCCCTAACTTCAGATGAAGCGGAGACATCCTCCCATGTGTTACATCATTACCCACACCAGGTTGTTGTGGTGAATACTCAGCCTGAGTTCGGAACCACACTCTCCAGTTTGGTGAACCAGGAGGGTGATGGAAGCGAGAAAGAGAAAGTATCTACAAGCACAACACGAGCACAACACAGTTCCAGAAGGCCATCAGTCAAGGTAAACACCGACTCCATATGAAGTTTTGTACCTTACCGACTTAACCTTGTCACTCTACTTACATGCAGGATCACTGCAGCAAGAGAACTGCTAGAAAAGAATAAAACTGTTCACAACACTGCATAATTTTCCTTTTACTTCTTTGTGTGTGTGACGATGCACTATAATTGGGGTGAGCCTGAGCGAGCCCCACACTAGCATGACATCATTGTGCAGTATGTGTGTATGTTTGATGTTGATGGGTCTTGCACTTACCGTAAATTTTAAATCACTTGCACGTGCACAATAATATTCAAATTCAACGAACTCGACGAACCATCTAGCTACATGCATGCTGCTAGACTGCTTCAGCTAGCCATCCATGGATTATAGTACGTGTGCTATATTATCCATGAGCTAGCTAGCTAGCTGCTATAAACGCTAACTTGACTCACATGCAGTAACTGTTGCTGTGATGTGTACGAAACTGGAGTGTATAATATGTTTCAAGAGTGCCATAATTTCTGTGCTCATTGCCTGGTCACATTCCGATGACAATGATGTGACTGCAACTGATCCATGCATGCACTTCGCTGCAGGCTTGCCCCCCAATGTCCTGCATTCCGCATGCAGCAAGATACATACCAGTGGAATGCAGGACATTGGAGACCTGCTCAAGGTAAAGGGCATGGTTTGAAGTAAGACTATACTTGTGTGTGTGGGTGGGTGGCAGTGTGTCTACATGTACATAAGTGTGGATAGATGCGGTCTATTATGTGAAGACCAACTTAATTGATTCTGGTGTGCAGACCAGCTTGATTGTGGTGTGCGGACCAGCTTGAATCTGGTGCATGTACAGGCCAGCATGATTCTGGTGTGCAGACCAGCTTGCGGACGTGCTTGACTCAGGCTCTGTCTAATCCCACTAAAGCCTTGGTTTTACTGTTGAAGGTTGATTGACCTTTAAAATGGAATCTTGGAGCAATGCCATTTATACTCCAGTGATGATCTGAACTGATCCCCCCTCCCCTCCCCAATCATTTATATGCCCTTTGACATCAACGACCTTCCTGACTGCTTGTTCCCTGAGTGACTGACTGGTCTATTTTTCTATTCCCAGTGGACGCCATGTCTCCATTGCCACCACTCCCATGAAGCTACTGGCTGCTAACGAGGTTGCAGCTCCATTGAGACGAACCATGTCTGAGAGTTAACCAGACATCCATTATGAACAATCTGTGGTCATTGATCTGTGTACACTCAACGTGTAGCATTGATGATGCTCTGTATACACTCAACGTGTACTTTTTTGACAGAGAATACTAACCAAATCACCATAGTCCATTATGCAAACCACGCTAAGCAACCATCCTATGCACCCAACCAGTCATGCCCCCACCGCAGCCCCAACACCAATGCTCCCATCCCAACCCCACCCACCATGCTCCACCCCACCCCAGCCCCACCTCCATGCTCCCAGCCCCACCCCCCATGCTCCCACCCCAGCCCCACCCCCCATGCTCCCACCCCAGCCCCACCCCCCAATGCTCCCGCCCCAGCCCCACCCCCCAATGCTCCCACCCCAGCCCCCCCCCCCAATGCTCCCACCCCACCCAACTTACCCTGGTGGTGGAAGGTATTGAGCTGGGTTAAAGTTAGGGTGAGGGCTCACCTCACCTTAACTTCACCCGAGCTAAACCTAACCCGAATGGCTTAGACATAAATGGACTCTCCTTTTATACCCGCTGACGCCTAGCTGCTGGCAAGAATCACGCTCATCTCTGTCCACAGTTGACGCGTGCACAAGGAAATTTCCCGCCATAACTGAATAATCGCAGATGCGAACCAATCAGATCGCAGCATTACGGCGCATCAGCCATGCGCCAACGCACGCAACCGTAATGCTGCGATCTGATTGGTTGCCATCTGCGGTTTGTTCAATTTTGGCGGGAATTTTCCCTGTGCACACGTAAACTGTGGACAGAGATGAGCGTGATTCTGTCTCTGTCGTTTTTCTTCGCTCACCTATGCCGTTGGCCTCCTCTGGTAGGCCCTCTGCCATTGGCGCTCCCTCTGTTGAAGCCCTTGTAGTTGACTCGGATCCGAATGCTGTTCCGTAGGCAAGTAGCTAGGATGGTGCCCAGACCCGACAAGGCTTGGCGTCTGTAGATAGGAACAGTGCCGTGGTTGTTGCTGTGACAGCTGGGCTTGAGACTCCATTTCTGTTAGCAGTCCATCTGGCCGAATGTAAGTGAAGAGAGAGAATGGGAGGGAGGGAAAGTAAAGAATGGAGGAAGATGTCAACTGTCCTGTATGCATATGTAGTTCATAATACCAAAAAAACATGCAGAGATAGTCACCATGGTCATGCTAGTTTAGTAACTACTTATAAATCTAGTTAGCATTGTATTAATTTGTAACCTGCCAGTTAAATAGGCATCTACTGAGAATGAGCTGCTTCTCACTCTTTAGGAGAAGACCGAGGAAGAGATGAGATACTGGTAGATGGCCTCCTTGGATAAAGAAGAGTGAGTGTTGTGTGGCAGGAGAGGAGAATTAACACTAGTGGTGTATATAGGTATAGTGAAGAGTGCATGGATGATACTCGTATTCAATACATGGCTCTTAAAACTGATGTGTAGTAGCCCATTGAGTTTGTTCATGTCATGGTATATAGTTAACACTGTCCAATGGTTCCCAAGGGTGTTTAAGTGAATTAGAGCTAACGCTTACATATCTTACTTAGACCATGCTCCATAGCAACTACTTGAATGGTGAATATTGCATGAGGGCATAAACACCTGTGGAAGCCCAGAAAACATCAAACCTTCCTCCTAATTGGGCGAGCGTGAGCGAGCCCCACACTAGTCGTAGTCGAGAGTGGCTCACGCTGTTGTCGATATGTCTCCCATACCGTAAATCTGGTGCATGCAATATAACGTACGAAACTTTGCACTCATTTCCGGACATCGTACCATAAATCTCCGCTGTGTCTGCCATGGTACTGAGAAGTTCAGGTTGCTGTTTGATGGACGATGGCGACAACAAAGACGCAGACCACCGCTTGTGACCTACCTATTCATTGCCTAGAGGCCTAGAGTGAACAGTCTACCTCTGTACCTCCTCAGTGGCGTCAGCAAAGACGAACACCGCTATGTACTGGACCTACCTATGCATCGAACTCTGAGCTGTACATGACATGTCCTACAGAACACATGGTGTGCTGGACCAGTGTGCTGCATGTAGATAGATTGTGTGCCATGTCGCCGCTAGACTGCTTCAGCTAGCCTGACTCGTAGTTCCTGTGTTGTGCATATGTGTGTACTTTTGGTGTGATATTATTATATTTCTGGGGCCTGTGTGAGGTTGTGCTGTGCTCATGCAGTCACATTCTGATGACAGTCTTGTAATATAGAACTGTTCCACATGCATGTGGACTCGCGCTCATGCTCGCCCCACAATGTCGCACATTCCAATAGTATTAATGTGGCCATTCTCTGTTGGGGTTTATGTGATTGCAGAAATAGCTGACTAGCTTGTCTCTAATTCACTTTGGCAGGCTTATTTGTACTCTGACCTTTCCATAGGTATCAAGATTATGTATGCTTAGTTAGTACAGCTCTTCAATTCTCTTGCATGCTCTTAATGGGTTATATATACAATGAATGATGATACAAATGTAACTTCCTGATGTCCCATGCAGGCTCCACTTGCCGATAAATGTGCGAAATACAGCTTGTGAGTGAAGCCTAGAAATTACACACGCGTGCACACCCACTTTGACGTTTAATTAAGCAGCATAAGCTGGAAAGTGCTGTATAGCAGACCCTCCCCTAGCTCATGATCACCATTCGTCCATGAATATTATTCATAAAATGCACACAGCAATCAGGCAATCAAATCCCAAATAGGAAACTAGCAAACTACAATATCAGCAAAGCCATGCAGTATAGCAATACAAGTCCCTAGTCATGTAGCTAATTATGTTCATATGTAATCCCTCATTATTAGCTAGTTGTTTCACTCAGTGGCTCCAATTTTGGTATTCAGCTGGGTTCCCTGAGTGCTGTGTGCCACAGTACGTACACTGTGGTCAGTGATGGCTTCATAATCACCTCCACGCTTCACTTTCTTCTTGTGCATCAACCTGTAGTGTAATGAAGGAACAGTACTGCCTGTGTACAGTGTAGTGCTGAATGCTGAACCAATGATTCATAGCAGTATATCTGATAGCTATAGGTTAGCATAATGGCATTGCCTGGCAATGTGTGGATGCACTGCATGTGTGCTCGATGGATTTACGCTTCAGTTGTATGCTTCTTGAAGTAGTAGCTACTATAATCAGCTTGAACGTTTCATTGCACTTGTTTGTCTGTCTATGTATCTCAATCTTTGTGTGGACAACTTACCCAGCAGTGATCATACACCCGAGTGCTCCAATCAGCATCACACCACCTACAGCTCCCAGTAACACCCCAGCAATGGCTAGTGGAGAGGTTGAAGATCCTGATGGTTGGTCTGGAGTGGTGATGACTTCATTTGGTCTATACACTTCAACCACTGAGACACCATTCTGGGTCAGAGTTGCGTCCATTGCTGAGGCTTTCTTTAGGAGAGCTTCCAGAGAGTCTGCTGAAAGAGCTTCGCTGGACAGGGTAGCAAAGAGTGAGATGTTGATCTTCCCACTCTCAGTTGTGGTGAAGTTTACAACGTGGACATCGATATCGGCGGCTCTGGTCAAGCGTTTCCTGTCTGTCAACCTACAAGGGACCATAGACAGATGGCCGGATAATAGCTACATCTTTAAGTCTCGCAACTCCATGCAGATGCTATGATTCTGTCATAACTTACGAGCTATTGATGCACTTGCATTCGTCAGTCTGTGAACATTGGCTTGAGACGTACGATTTTATGGTGACAACAGTTTCAATGCTGTGAGCACCTAGTCCAAGTGACTTTAGATGAGAAAAGACAATACTGAAAATAGAAATTTGGTCCACAGCAATTCCTCCAGTTAGCTAGTACCTGGTTTGTTTGTATCACCACGGTTACAACAGCTTTGTTCAAGAGTTCTGTAGTTACATTAACCAAGTCTATAGAAAATAATATACAGTCATGTAAGGGTTCAGCACAATTAACGGTCAGGTAACCTAGTGATATTCGGTCATTCAACTTACGAATGCCTTTTGATCCTGCAGATGGCCCTGGAAAATAATCACATTGAATAGGAGTAAATGGCAGGAATGTATGGTTGCTGGCTGTGTTATAATCATGCGAACCTGAGCAGTGTACAGCAGCATCCTCAATGTGTGAGCAAGGTTGAGAGTGAGTCTGAAAGCATCTGTGCAGTCCCTTTTCATCGCCCGCACAGTACACACCCTCCATCAATATGGGACCCCTGCCCTCACCAAAATAGGCACCACGTAGCGGAACAGCACCTGAGTACAAGGACGATATAATGACTGTGGTGATGGAATTGCAACAGAAGAGATCTGTCTAGCTATTTCCACTTTCATCGATCAGGGAACGAGGCTAACAGTCGTGCAGCATGGGGTTGAAATCTGGGCTAGTGTGGGTACATTAAGATAACGAATGCATTATTGTGCCCCACAGTGAAGTCCCGTTGGTACTACAAAGTGATTCTGGATTTTGCTTCACTGCTTCATGAAATACCGTGAGTGAATATGTAATGAGGACTACGACTACACAAGCTGGTACTGTGCAAATGTTGTCATAATTATTGGGAGTAGCTATCGTTTGCTACCCACATACCAGTACTGTTGAATCCGAGTTGTTTGCATACAACAGCTGCATCTTGTTCGTCCCACCTATTGCCACAGATTGTTCCCCAGGTATTGTTGAAGCACATTTCTACCCTTCCCTCGTACATGTTAGTCCCATTGACAAGACGAACACCAAACGTGGGACATGATGCAGACGATGATGTCGGTTGAACAGGTGAGGATGTAGGTTGGGTAGGTAGGAGGGTTGGTATGGTGGCTGTATTGGTGGGAGTTGGCTGTACAGTTGTAGTTAGTCTGGTGGTTGATTGGATGGTAGGTTGGGTTCTCTGTTGGGTGGGAGAGGGTTGTGTTGCTGTTGCAGTACAGAGACGTTCCTCACGACTCACCAATGTTGAACCTAAGTTTGGAGAAGAGGAAACGTAGTTACTTTAGGAAATGCAATAATTGCACACATGGCTTCTCTACCTCGGCATCTGACACCAGCATCAGCACTGTGATCACAGTCATGGACACCAATTGTAGGACGAGTGCAGTCTAGCAACCTCGATTCGTATCCATAACAACCTAGATTATCCAGGAATATACCACCGGAACCACCACCAAAACGAGAGAAGCTATAGCCGACAGCACCTGTCAAATTAAGCAGAAAATTGAAGTATGTAGACATGAATTAGGCTCAATTATCCAGGCTTGTATGGGAATGAGACAAATTGTGCACATAATGTATTTTTCATTACAACGAGGGGCAACCGCACTCCTGGTAACCGTTGCAACCCCACGGTTGCCTCGCCGTGGCGAAGCTAATTATTGCAATTCGTTCCAATTAACGCACATGCCACGTGGCTCAGTCGATCGCGAGCAATGGCGACCAAAACGAAGACAAGACATTATTACAGCACTCACAACTTAGCCAGCACGATGAGTTTCGGTATATAAGCGTCAGTGAACGACAGCAATCACGGCTGTGTGGTCAAAATCTTCGTGTGCCTTGCAACTTTTATCGTTCAGGTCAGTGCTTCATAGCGATCACGGCGGTGTAGTCAGAATCTCTGCAGGCCAATCCTAACTACTCAAACATTATATTAATTAATCATTTATATTATTTACGCGGCACAATTTTTCCCCTACCAGGAGTGTAATTACGCGGCACAATTTTTCCCCTACCAGGAGTGTAACTTGGATCAAACATCTTGCATGCATGTTGCTCACCAAATACAGAGTATCCAAGTTGCCTGCAAACCACTGCTGCTTCATAGGAGCCAAACGAGTCATCACAGATTGTTCCCCACTGGTTGTTGTAGCAGATCTCCACCCTACCCTCATTTGCAACTGACCCATTCACAAGACGAACTTCACCATCAGTGCAACAGACAGGGATGGTAACTGGAGCTGGGAGAGGAGTACACATCATTTCTGGTCTGTGTGATGAATGATGCACAGTACGATGGTCTTACCTGGACACTGAACTCCGACGTCATCACGATGGCTACACAAGGAGCTTGTACCTCCAATCCCACGATGAGAACAGTTTAGCAGACTGTGTTCATTCCCTCTGCAATAGAGTGAGTCTAGCCAAATCGGACCACTCCCAGAGCCAAAGCGTGCGTTGGAGTATGGGATGGCACCTGGAAGTAGTAACGCAATTCCAGTTGGCAAATATTTCCCTTGAAGCTCAACACTGTTACTACCACATGCTCACCGAGTGAATGGTAGCCCAGCTGTCTACATACGACCGTAGCATCTCTGCTGTCCCAGTTATTGTCACAGACTGTTCCCCAACTGCCTTCAACACAAACTTCCACCCTGCCTTGACGTACAGTGGAACCACCTCTCAACCGAATGGAACCATCACTACACTCATTGGATCTTGCTGCATAGAGACAAAGGTATGCAAGGTGAATAGGTCCAGATGTATACATGTGCATACAACAACTATACAGTGGAGCAACACCAAAGATGTACCATTGCATCTCACTCCAGCGTCATCATCATGGCCGCAGAATGAGCTATGGAGACCTACTCCCCCATAATTGGAGCACTCTAACAGCCTAGATTCTCTGCCAGTACATCCAACGTTGTCCAAGAGTATGGGTCCACTTCCTTGACCGAAGTTGGCATTGCTGTATGCGATGGCTCCTGACAGAGGAGAATGAACAGTTATCTATGACAACTGGAACATACGAGTTTTATCAGGAGCATATAACGACAAGAGAAGCAGAGCCCCTGGAAAATTACCACTGGAAGAGAATCCAAGTTGCCTACAGGCTACTTTCGCATCAGATGTTCCCCAGGAGTTATCACACACTGTCCCCCATTGACGTTCATAGCACATCTCCACTCGGCCTTCTCGAGAAATGGTTCCACCTCTGAGCCGTAGTTGGCCATCAGTACAGTTAGCATTTGCAGCCGTGCGATCTGTACATACACAACATTATGTACACATAGATAAATTATATTTTTGAACATGATACCTTCTCCTTTCAAATTATCACCGTACTTGGGCAACGGACGCCAGCATCCTCAGAGTGGGAACAGTAGAAGTAAGTGGAGCGGGAGCAGTTGGCCAAGTGAGACTCTTGTCCATTGCATCCAACATATGCCATTAGGATTGGACCACTTCCACGACCAAAGAACGCACGTGAAATAGGCAGGGCACCTATAAAAAATGGTCACAAATAATTAACTGAAGAGTCAAGTGCAATGCTCAATTCCACGCAGAGACTGATGACAAAGAACATTATTGTGGAGTATCAAAATGCAGTACTGTACTCCACATATAAACAGCTAGCACATTATAGTATTACAGTAACTCTGTGATGATGACAGTACAAAACGTCCTGGAATGTACCTATTGTTGGATATCCTAGTTGCCTGCATACCACACGAGCATCAGTAGTGCCCCATCCATTGTCACAAACAGTGCCCCACGTACCACCAAGGCACATTTCCACTCTGCCCTCTCCAGGAGAGGTCCCACCTCTCAAGCGAATTTCTCCCTCAACAAAGCAGTTTGGAGCTTTCAAATGAAGAAGGAAGTTACTCAATTCCGTACAGAAACCAATGCTCAATAATTGAAGCATGCCATAATTTGATATCAATCTGGAGATAGTGATTGCAGCTAATTTTCGTATTATCAGGAATCCAGCTAGGTATTAGCTCAGAAAGGAATTAATGAATGCCAGTTTCATTCCCTGGTAACATGGTAGGAAGAGGAAGACGTCTTCACCCTACCTACCAGAGTGCATGAAATGAGGATAGTGTCATGCAGTACCTTGACATCTCAGACTGGCATCTGCAGAATGGTCACAGTTGTGGACACCAACCCCACTATGTGAACAGTCAACAAGCCGAGATTCTCTTCCTGAGCAGTATAGGTTGTCTAAGAAGATCCCTCCAAATCCTCTGCCAAAGCGAGCAAGGCTGTAGGCAATGGCACCTATATATAGAGAGCAATTTTGTCAACTACAATCTCCCTGTAGTATCCATCGACTGCTGATTTTAATGGATACTTTCAGGTAATAGATATCATGGGGGATTGGAAGAGTTTACAAATCGCATACTAACCAGCTCAAGTGGAAAACTACTAGGTCTCTTACTATATAGCCCATAAATTTAGGCCCTGCCACTACAATATTGATCATTTTAGCTGGGAGACAAATAAAGCTGACAATTGGTTGCTAAAAGTGATTTGTTTATCTGAACATTGTCTACTCAATAGCATTTTCCTTGTGTACACTCAAGAGCGCATGATGGCAACATTTTCGATGATGTCATCATGCACTCTATAGTTTCTGATAGACACATTTTACTGCTTATCGCTACATATTTGCCCAAAATGTGATGGTGCAAATACTCGTGTTACATGAAATTGGAGAAATTAGTGATAGAAGGTGAAAACATGTCCTATAGGAAGGTGATTACATGTCCTAGGAGGGTGAGAGGGTGACCACTGCAAAATGAGGGTGAGTTGGAAGGTCTGCAATAGAACTGATCAGCCCGAATTGTATAGATCACACCTTACATGATTTATGCTACCTATTGTAGACATCAATGAAATCTTCCGAACCATAGGAAGAGAATCCAAGTTGCTTGCATGCGACACCAGCATCAGCACTCCCCCAGTAATCGTCACAGACAGTGCCCCACTGGTTACTGTAGCAGATCTCTACTCTGCCCTCCCTCACAGTGAGGCCTCCCACCAGACGAAGGGTACCATTAGTGCAATTGCTGGCAGTCACAGGAACTGTCATGAATGGAGGTGTGGTTAATGGTCATCACAATACAGTTATTCAGCACCCAATAGCCTACCGGGACATTCCACTCCAGACTGATCTCCACTGTCGCAGACTGAGGATACACTGCCAATCCCACTGTGAGTGCAGTTGAGTACGCTGCTCTCACTTCCAGTGCAGCGAACAGAATCAAGCCACATTGGTCCACTTGCGCGGCCATAGAAAGAGTTCAAGTGTGGTATTGCACCTTGTGGATCACCAATACCAGAGCACAGATGATCAAACACCAGATATATAGACGAACTGAAGAATGTAAACCTTACCGATTGTGTTGAATCCTAGTTGTCTGCAGACCACATCAGCATCTTGACTGTTCCAATATGAGTGACAAATACTTCCCCAAGTACGATTGACACAAACTTGAACTGTTCCTTTTCGTGTGGTAGACCCAAACATGAGACGGACACTGCCCTCAGTGCAGTTGTCTGGGGGAAACGGAGCTAATGGATGCAGAAAAATAATCAGTTTGAGACAATGTTCTCAATCCACATGCATAGTCTACTTGTCCACGCACCTAAGCACCTGACACCAGCATCATCATAATGGCGGCAGTATGATGCAGTCACCCCTTCCCCACTGTGAGAACAGTTAAGCAAGCTTTGTTCACTCCCACTGCATCTTAGCCGGTCAAGAATCAAAGGAACAGTCCCACGTCCAAAGAAAGCATTTGAAAATGATTTGGCACCTATAGTACATTGAACAAGGTAATAATATAATTATAATATTATGTATAACTACGTACTATAAACTCACCAAGAGTAGTATGCCCCAACTGCCTGCAAACTACTCGAGCTTCATTATTGTCCCAATAATTGTCACAGATAGTGCCCCACACTCTGCTGATGCAGATTTCCACTCTTCCCTCTCGTTGAGTCAATCCCCCCCTCAAACGAATCTGACCATCAGAGCAGTTTGCTGGAACTGGAATCAAATCTAAATTTACTAACTGTAACTTTGTATATTTGTACAATTAGCATCACAAACTACCTGCACATGTGATTCCAACATCTTCACTGTGGCGGCAGCTGTGGACTCCAATTCCACGATGTACACAATGAAAGAGTGAGGACTCAGTTCCTCCGCATCCAACCCGGTCCAGAAAGATCCCACCACTACCTCTGCCAAAGTAAGCATTGCTGTGGGTTGTAGCACCTGTTGTGGATGACAAGCACATATAAGAAGAAGTTATAGAGCCTAGGCCTCATCATTGTCCCACAGATTGTCACAACAACATCTGCATGGTGAAATCTCGCATGCACACAGATTATACTCAGTGCTCACCTATTGCTGGAAATCCCAACTGTCTACACACTACTCTAGCATCAGTACTAGAGAAGCTGTTGTCGCACACTGTGCCCCACTGGTTATTGTAGCAGATCTCTACTCGACCTTGGTTTGAACTTGATCCACCCACTAGACGGACAGCCCCATTGGTGCAGGGAACGGTAGCGTTTACTGGAGCTGTGCAGTGAACCAAAATGGAGGCTGGAGTTAAGTGACAGTAATCATTAACAGGGGATCCGGATGTTTAAGTGAGAAGTAAACCAACATCCGTGTAGTGTTCAGAAGGTCTGGGGTCAAATCCAGACAGATACTAGTGGGTTTTAAATCGTACTCACTCGGGATGACCATGATAAAAAACTACTTGTTTCTTAACTTAAGGGACAATTTGTTACCTGGACATTGCACACCAGCATCCTGAGAGTGACTACAAAATGATGATGTGATTCCAAGTCCATTGTTGGTACAGTTCGCTAGAAATTGCTCATTGCCCGTGCAGGAAACATAATCGATCAGTATTGCTCCAGTTCCACGTCCAGAGTAGGCATTGTAGAGGGGAATGGCTCCTGCAGATACAACCGTAGCAAAACAATGAACTGATTGTGTCAATGGTAAATTCATGTTCAATGATTTTACCAAGCACAGGGAATCCTAACTGCCTACACACCACACCAGCATCGCGACTATCCCACGAGTTGTCACAGACAGTGCCCCATATTCCGCTGAGACACATCTCCACAGTTCCCTCCCTCAGACCACCTCTCAGCCGGATTTGTCCTTCTTTGCAGTTAGTTCGATCTGCAGGTACATGCATAGACAAGTTAGCTGCAGGTTACTTGAAAATTACAAACAGCTTCAGTGAAATTGATGGCCATAAACCAATGACACATGCACGTGACGTTAATCTTCACTGCATGGCAGACATAATTATGTGTTCATTAGGTTACACACCATAAAGAATTAGCCAATGCTTCATATGGCAGATATGTGTAATTACCCCGTGCGCATGCGCGCAGCACGGGTAGAGTGATCAGTTTGTCCTGTCTGTCTGTCAGTCTGTCCATGGAGTTCAGCAATGAAGGTCTTGTTGAAGGCTTAGTTCAGAATACAAGCGTCAGAATTCAGAAAATACTAGCGTCTACATAACTCACCGACCACTCAAGAGGCTGAGAAAAGTTGTGTGAAAGTCGATGATTACTAATTTATACAAGTTGACTACACCCTGTTTCTAAAATTACTGCCACAACCCATTTAGTCTCATTCTCCGACCCCTAACGCGTCGCCGGTGTCGGGGTCTGGGAACGAGACTATATCTCATTCTGCATGCACGCTAGCGCTGTATTAAATTGGTAGGCGCTAGCTCTAGGCCCCAGCTAGCTATCTCTTCACGTGCATGCCGTATTAGAAATCGGCAGTTGGCCGGCCATAATGAAAAGTAGCGCACGGGGTACGTGCTCTGCTGAGCACCTCTAGTTAATTCATTATGTTACACAGCATTAACACTTCACATCAGCTGTTGTTACCTAAGCACTTCACTCCCGCATCAGCACTGTGGAGACAGTTGTGGTATCCAATTCCAGGGTTTGTGCACATTAATAGTGAGGATTCAGTTCCTCTGCATCCGACATTGTCCAGGAAGATTCCCCCACTACCTCTGCCAAAGTAAGCATTGCTGTAGGCTACAGCTCCTGTGGCAAGACATTCACTTATGTTATTCAACTAGACAGGCAAATCAAGAGAACTGTGTGGTACTGACCAATTGGTGTGTGTCCAAGTTGCCTGCAGACAACTCTGGCATCAATGTTGGACCATGAGTCATCACAGACTGTTCCCCACTGGTTGTTGTAGCAGATCTCCACTCTGCCACGATGTTTAGTTGCACCATCAACAAGTCGTACAGCACCAGTTGTGCAATTAACATTTTGAGAACCTGATCGGAAAGCCATATATCAATGTTTGAAACTTAGAGAAAATATTTCGCTCCAATTGTACCACTGCAACTTTAATCTCTATGTGGACATCACAATTACCACATTCAATGTTACCTGGGCACTGAACACCAACATCATCATTGTGGCCACAGAAGTAACCGGTGACACCAATTCCATTGTGAGAGCACTTCAGCAAATCCGTCTCATTTCCGGTGCAGGTAAGGTAATCAAGCCAGATCGGCCCAATTCCTCGTCCATAGAAAGCATTTATACGTGGAATAGGACCTGCATGTATTTGGAACAGTTTTGGTATTGACACCTGCATGTCATTGGTTACTAGAGCTGCAGTGGTTCACTCACCGAGTGAAGGGTATCCCAGCTGCCTACACACCACAGCTGCATCTCTGCTATCCCAGCTGCTGTCACAGATTGTTCCCCACCTGCCTTCAATGCAGATCTCTACTCTTCCTTCACGTACACTTGTACCTCCCCTCAGGCGAATAGAACCATCTGTGCACTCATTGCCCCGTACTGAAGTGGGTAAAATGAGCACATGCAAAGTACCATGGACATGCCAAACCTTGAGAGGAGGATCTGACCAACATCTTTGTGAAACCACAAACACCTTAAAGTGACTATCATTTCAGAACAAGATGACACAGGACCATGCATGTTTTGGCACAGGCTTATTCAGGTGTGTAATCAGCCTACCTACGTATAAGTAACTAGTCATTTGGACAGACCAGATCAATGCCTCTTGTTTGCATATCTAGCTGCTTATCAGATCAGTGCTTCAGTCATAATAATACTAATGAGGCCTACAAAACTAACCATTGCACCTCACTCCAGCATCATCATCATGGCCACAGTTCGAACTGTAGCGACCTACTCCCACATTGGAGCAGTCAAACAGTCTTGTTTCTCTCCCAGTGCACTGAACGTTGTCCAAGAGTATGGGTCCACTTCCACGACCAAAGTTGGCATTGCTGAAGGAGGTTGCTCCTATACCACAAACAAGTGCATTGAATTGTACCTGGTGAAAATTCTCACTCAATAGCCCGGAAAAGAAATTGCATTTGTAGGAATTATTGCTTCCTGGCTGATGAGTGAGGGTGTGGCCTGATACCAATCAGGCAGGAATAGACCCGTTGCACTTACGTCACATTTTTTTTCCTGTGGCATTTCCGTCGGAAGCCACCATCTTGGTGTACCGAAATACATTGGCTTCGATTCATATGCGGTAATGATCACAACGTGCCCTGCATCACTGGTAAACGTTTCTACAGCTTTAGTAACCTACTTATCAATCACACTTTGTTCGATTCAGCACATACTAGAAGCATTGCTGGTGCATGACTGCGTTTGCCGATATCGCCATAGAAGCTGCTATACACGTATCTCCAAAAACGCAAAATAGCCGCCATGTTGGAGTACCAGTCCGTATTCTCAAAACGGTGACGTCAGTTGCAACGGGTCTATATTATGTAATGACTCATAGAGGCTGCATTTACAGCTACATGCATGTGTGTTATGTCCACAAACACAGGCACTTTTGCTGTTTCAATAGGCATTACCATAAGAGGAAAATCCAAGCTGCCGGCATGCTACCCTGGCATCAGCAGTTCCCCAGAGATCATCACAAACTGTCCCCCACTGACGATCATAACACATCTCCACCCTGCCTTCCCGGGTAGTGGTTCCACCTCTGAGCCGCAGATCTCCATTGGTGCAGTTCACCACAGTAGTTAGTGGTGCTATTAACGAGCAAACAGAGCAAATTACTAACAGAAAATTCAATAATAAATAGCACACAGAATTTGGTCAGTATAGGGTGGTATCATTTTCATTCATGCAGGTGAGCATTAGTTCATCAAAGTGCCTTCTGTCTACCTGGACAACGAACACCAGCGTCCTCAGAGTGACTGCAGGAGGTCACACCATAGCCATAGTGGGTGCAGTTGAGCAAGTTCAGTTCTTCTCCCGTGCAGGCAATGTTGGTGAGCATAATAAGCCCACTACCCCGCCCATAATACGCATGAGTTCTCACCAGTGTTCCTGTTGAAATAAGACCGCATTATCATTGTAGCTTACAACTGTTAATCCAGATTCCAGATTCTTACCCAGTGTAGGAAACCCTAACTGTCTGCACACCACACGTGCATCGTTATAACTCCATCCATCGTCACAGACAGTGCCCCAGGTTCCATCCACGCATATCTCCACTCTCCCCTCCCTGTTGGTCGGTCCATTCCTCAGCCGAATTTGTCCATGAGTGCAATCATTCCTCCGAACTGTTGACATATTCAGAATTAGAAAATCTATTTTCAGCACTTGACCTATGATTATTCTTCTGGAAAAGGTATTTATTTATGATAATGCCACGCTATGAAAAGCAGCGGTCAAGCTAATTACAGGCAGACAATGACAATCAGTTGGCTACCAATCAAATTGCAAAAGCCACTCAGATCAGTTTACAATTAAATCAGAGATGGAAATGGAGTGATCTGATTGGCTCTGCTCTCCTGGAGTTGTATTACACATAATTGATTTATCCTACAGATGATTTTACACGTGCACGACTACATCGCTCTTACGTTGGCATCTCAAACCAGCATCATCACCATGGCTACAACTGTGGGAGCCAATTGTACTGTGAACACAGTCTATTAGTCTTGGTTCACTTCCACGGCAGCGAAGATAATCCAGATAGATACCACCAGTTCCTCTACCGAAGTAGGCATTTGCAAAGGCCCTAGCACCTGTAAACCAAACAGTGATGTAGACTTAAACTCAACCAGCATGGTCACTAAGTACACAACTGTGGTTATGCATTGAGCAGATGAACACCTATCGAAGTAATACTTACCAACTCCCGAGTATCCAAGCTGTTTGCAGGCCACACCAGCATCTGATGTGCCCCACGAATTGTCACAGACTGTGCCCCACTGGTTGTTATAGCAAAATTCCACTCTACCCTCATACTGATTTGCTCCTCCCACAAGACGTAGGTTACCATTGGTAGTGCATGTATCGTTACTAGGAACTGTGGAAATGTAAACCAAACAATGTATATGTATTGCAGTAATTCACTAAGAACATGACACCAAATGTGAAAATGTTCACCTGGGCACTCAACTCCAACATTTCTATTGTATGATGAACAGTAGCTTGAAGAAGCATAGGAGCAGTTGAGAAGGTGTGTCTCCCTACCACTGCAGTACACACTCGTTAGGACTACGGGTCCACTTCCTCTGCCAAACCGACCATACCGATGAAAGAGTGCCCCTGTAAGTAAAACAGCTAGTGATTAATTTATCCACAACTTGCTTCTTGCATCTCAAAAACTAACCTAGACTTGGGAAACCCAGCTGCCTACAAACAACAGCTGCATCCAAAGAGCTCCAAGACCTGTCACACACAATGCCCCAAGCTCCATGAAAACAAACTTCCACTCTGCCCTGGTACTGATTTGTGCCACCCATCAATCGAACAGCACCGTGAGTACACGCATCTGATGGGTCTGTACAGGAGCGGTAGAATTGTGTTAGGCCACCAATTATATTGTTTCATTGCAATGTGATTCACGTACCTATACATCTCACTCCAACTTCATCGGTGCCATTGCAGTGGGGATCAAAACCAAGCGGTGTATGTGAGCAAGTCAGCAGAGAGTTTTCACTTCCTGAACATGATGTAACTTGCATGATGCGGGGTCTAAATCCAATACCGAAGTAGCTGTTGCTGAAGGCAGTGGCTCCTGTGTTGGGTTGAAAGGCATGGTTGTATTAATCCAACTTGCAACAGTGAATAACAACAGAATTTTATGAAGAAACTTTGTAATGGAAGCACTTACATAAATGAAAAATCATGCACACCGAGTGGATGTATTACACATGTATGTAGCTATTTATGTATGCATAATTCAATAGCAATTCACCAAAGTAAATATATCCTAGCTGTCGGCAAACCACCGTGGCTTCTGAGGCATCCCAAGACCTTCCACAAACTCCTCCCCAGCGGTTGTTATTGCAGATTTCTACTCTCCCCTCAAACTTTGTGAGGCCATCAGCCAGTCGAACAGCTCCGTTGCTACATGTGCCACTTTCTCCTTCATGAAACACTAAAAACAAGGTTGAGAGATTAACATTTCACCATAAATAGGGATGGTTAGACAATGGACTTTTAAATTAATTATCAGATAATGAGGTCCTTGAATCAACATGGACTGGGATCAATGAATTTCCGAGTGCTACAAGGGCAATACTTCCTCCATGTGGGCCCAAAATCTCATCTATGGGTAGCCAAGCCCCGAAGAAGCAGAAACGAAACTAGAAATCTGCAGTTTTTACAGTCAACTTGGATCAGCATTTCGTCAGATCAGTTTGGCAAAAGACAGGAGCATCAATACATTAAGATTTTACGTGTCTGTGTGTGTGTGTGTGTGTCTGTGAGTGACGGAAGTGGGATGTTCGTGGGGCGGGACTAGACTATAGTGACGCGCGACCTTCGTACTTTCGCGAAGAATGTTCGAGAACATTGGGCCCGGGCATGCATGGGCTGGAATCCAGTATGCAATCGGGGAGCAGCAGTCAAAGCGGACGCAATCGGGCGAGCAGCAGTTCAAGCGGACGCTATCGGGGAGCGCGCAGTCGAAGCGGACGTGATCGGGCGGCGAGCAGCAGCTGAAGCGGGCGCAATCGGGGAGCAGCAGCTGGACGCGAGGCGGAGGCAAACGGGGAGCAGCAGTGGAAGCGGATGCCGCAATCGGGCCCGGGAGCAGCAGCTGAAGCGGACCCAATCGGGGAGAAGCAAAGCGGACGCCATCGGGGAGAAGCAGCTCTTCAGAGAGCTGTCCGGCGCCGGATTACGCACGGTAGGCGAACAAGGGGGAAGTAGCTGAGCGAGCGAAGCGAGCTCAGCTACTTGTATAATTTATTATTATTATTTGGACATAATTATCAAGTACATCAGAACACAGTAGTCTATACATTGCAGCTACACATTGTATGGATTTACCAGTACAGTCATGCGAGGCATATCGTATTCCTAGTGGTATAGGACATACCATAGCACACAATACCAGCAACATTGGAACTGTTGCAGCCACTTATGGTATTGCTGATGGACGTGCTGGTGGAGCAATCGGTTAGTCTGTCCTCCGTGCCATTGCAGTTGATGTTTCCAATAACGATTGGCACGTCACCAGCACCAAATTTGGATCCATTGTAGGCATGACCACCTACAGGTGGTATAGCAAACAACTCATAAGCACAATTGAGAACCACATGTATGCACAGAAAGATGTAGCCTACCGAATGATGAATTAAACAGCTGCTTGCAAATCACGCCAGCATCCCTGTTGTCCCATGAGTTGTGGCATATGGTGCCCCAGAGATTTCCAAAGCACACTTCCACTCTGCCCTCAAGATGTGAACTTCCATTGGTCAAACGGACATCTCCAAGTGTGCAATCGACAGGGAGTGGGTTCGCTGGAAGACCAAAAATTATATGCAACATCTGGGTAAATCACAGTCAGGATATGCCAAAAATATGTGCAATTTACTATTGAATCAGAAGCACTGTTTTTTGTATTTTATTTGGTCAGTTGCTTACTCTCTGAATAACTTTAGACCTTTAACTAAATCATGTCAGTGGATTGTGCAATTCACCTTGACAAACAATGCCAGCATCTTCATAGTGACCACATGTGGAATAACCCAGACCATTGTTATCACAATCCAGGAGAGTTCGTTCGAAGCCATTGCAGTTCACATATTCTAAGAGAATGGGACCACGTCCTTGGCCAAAAGAGGCATACCGAGAAGCATTGCCTGTACCAAACAGAGAATAGATATTACTTTGACTGCTGATGCATAAGCTGATATAGTATCCATGGCGAAACGTACCAACTGGGTAATACCCCAACTGCCTGCAGACTACCGAAGCATCTGCATTGTCCCAACCGTCATCACACACAGTCCCCCAGGCATTGTTGATGCAGACCTCCAACCTGCCTTCCCCTGGAAGATACCCGTTTCGGAGTCGTACTGCACCATCAGCGCAAGATGCATTAGGAAGGATTCCAGCTACGAAAGAAAAGATGAGGAAACGTCTCTTCTTGTGCCGCTAAATGCAATCGGACTGAGATGAACTTACAATGACAGCTCACTGAAGCAACACCAAATGTTAGACACGACAACGTTTCATTGACGTTTTGAGTACAGTTGGTGATGTTGGATTCCAGTCCAGAACACTGTAGCTCAGTGCTGACAAAACCACGGCTGGGATACAGAGTTGGGTAACTGTTCTCCCGAGCAACAGCTCCTGTGTCAAAATAGAACGTCAACAGTGTATCAAAGAATCACCATCATTTCAGAGACACATCCTGGTCTTCCGCTAATACGCATATGTCCCCCCATTTTGCATACTACTTTGAGTCTAAAGTCGGGAGGGGGTTTATACTCAAGCATTCCATTAGTCTCAACTATATGGCCCCATAAATGCTAGGACAGCTATTTAAACTTCAAACCAACATTGTACACTAGTTAACTTATTGTACGTATTATACTGCACATGTGTAGTTCAGATACTCGCATAACGTATATAAGAACTTGGGGGTTGAAGAGGTGGGGGGGGGGGGGGGGGGGGGGGGGGGGGGGGGCGGCGTATATATTAGTGGGAGACATTAAGGCATGAGAGTCAGACTAACCAAATGGCGAGTAGCCGATCTGCCTACAAACCACCGAGGCATCTCTGTTGTCCCATGAGTTTGCACACAAAGTCTTCCAATCACCATCCACACACAGCTCCACATTTCCCTGCCTTGACGTAGATCCATACCTGTCTACCACACGAACTGACCCATGCAGGCATGGACCTATTACAAGGACGGACAAGACAGACAGCATCTTGTTAATTGGTAGCATGCATGGTACTGTTACTTATTGTGTGCAGAACACCGTGTATGTATCATACCTGGGCACCTCACTCCTGCATCTTCATAGTGATTGCAGGAATATCTAGAAGGAGTGCTGTACCAACAGTTTAGCAATCGGGACTCTGTTCCCCTGCACCTCACATACGTTAGGTGTATATCTCCAACGCCTTGACCAAAGTAAGCTGAGGAGTATGCCCTTGCACCTTTTGCAGGGAAACAAGCAGCAAACATTACCCACATTTCCTGCCATTTACATGAAGTTGTTAGAATTGTTTAAAGCAATCACTACCTTATAGGTGTGAAGCATACACAAGCAGGCATTTGCCCAAAACAAACAAACATTTATTATGGCACTTTTTTGAGTACGTGAGTAATCCGGCGCCGGACATCTCTCTGTGCAGAGCTGCTGCTCCCCAATTGCGTCCGCTTCAGCTGCTGCTCCCCAATTGCATCAATCCCGCTTCGGCTGCTGCTCACCATTTGCATCGGCTTCAGCTGCTGTCGCCGATTGTATCGGCTTCAGCTGCTGCTCCCCGATTGATTCCGCTTCGGCTGCTGCTCACCGATTGCGTCCGCTTCAACTGCTGCTCCCCGATTGCGTCTGCTTCGACTGCTGCTCCCCGATTGCATCCGCTTGTAGCACCAGCTATTCCAGCCCAATGATCTCGAACATTCTTTGCGGAGTTCGAGGTTCAGTAAATTTGGAAGTACAAAGGTCGTGCGTCACTAGTCTAGTCCCTCCCGCCCCACAAACATCCCACTTCCGTCACGCACAGACACACACACACACACACACACACGCACATTAAAATCTTGATACCTAGTGTTTCATATCCAAGTTGTTTGCAGACCACTTGAGCATCAGAGGTTCCCCACCCATCATCACAGACAGTACCCCACTCTTCATTCTTGCAGACTTCGACCCTCCCCTCATACGGTGTTGAACCACCAACCAGACGTATGTCACCGTGGCTGCAAACTGTGGAATATGTTGGCAGACTCTAACAGTATAACACACAACAGGAGTGTAAATGACTTGGTTATGGCTAACCTTCTACTTCTGAATCAGGAACTGGACATGCTACAAGGAGGGAAGAGGGAGTACGTAGATCACAAGTGACAATCATTTATTGCACTTTGTGTACAAATGTTCTGGGATGTGTTTATTAATACTCCCACCACACAACCCACTCTCTGCATGAATGCACTAATCACAGTCATCAGATCTAGATGTGCCCTACCTTCTAGAATAGAGATGTTGGCTGAAATGTTGCCAAAACTGGAGCCTGAAGTCACATTAGCGGCAACAACATTTTCTGCAGAAATAATCAATAGAAACTCTCCTATAAACAAGAGTGTGACTATTGCACTTTTTGGGATCAATGATTGCACTCCTATTTATCCAACCAAATTCACGCATGTGTGAGAGTGGAACAACTTTCAGTATTGAGTGTCCTAGCAATTGAAAATGGCTGCTGTGTGTTCTCTCTGATTGTTTGCTAGGACTGTTTCTCTGTGCGTGAGCAGAAGAATGATGTGAGAACCAAACGAAGGTGTGGCAAAAGTGTTGCTTGAGATCTAGCTTGAGTGCAGGTGTTAGTCTTTGTGCCATACAATACTACTGCTGTAGCTACAGGTGTTGCTTTAATTGTTCTAGTACCTGGACGCTTTTACAATGCTACACATCTATCCTAAACCTGTACACAGCAGTGTCAGTACGGCCTGACTGAGAAAGAGCGGTATTGTCTAGTTTACTTGCTTTGAGGTGTGGCTTATTGCTCAAGTCTCTTCCTTTCTATTGCTTGCTTCTGGAAGATATATCATTAACTCTTTACCAACCACAGATTATGGAGGTCAATTTTTTAGCTTGTAATCTACTTAAACATACCCTAGATAAGGTTCCAAATGGTTTTCAGGCTCAAAACTTCACACAGAACTGCACACAGCCATGCTTTCCTCATTCGTAATTCTGACCACACCCACTCGTTAACGTGTACGCGATCAAGATGCTTGGGCGATGTCGACTGTAACTCGCTCTAGCAGAACAAGTGAGTCTTTAAAAGACTTGATGTGTCTCGGCACGACTTGGTATCAGCTAGAATCATGCAGAGGACATGGCAGCTGCTTAACCCTTTATTATGACTGCAAAATCTGTTAGCTATGAGACTTTCAGCTTAAGTGAGCGTCAATATCCTTGGAGGTTCTGTGTGAGCAAGGGGTGGGTCTGGAATGTTCTCCCAAAGGGTGAAAGCAGTATGGTCGTGTCTGGGCTTGATGTTTAGTCAACACCTTGGCCAATTCTTTCAGCACTTATCTATAGGCCTATAGCTAGCTAGCTAGAGCTGAGTGAGCTTTAGTATGCACTTGGGATGGCTGAGTGCAGCACACTGGATGGGTGAGTATTCATTGTCCTGAATTAAGTTAGAGCTACCTATATAGCAGCAGTCTTGGTAAGAGGATTCATGAGCAGCCATGCAAACCCATAATCATTTTTGAAGATCTACTTGCAGGCTATAAATACGTTTGACACCCTATTAAGGGTGCATGTAGAGCATGCATGCAGCACTTGTGTGGGCGCATTGCGAAAAGCGACGTACGTTGTACGTACTTACGCATCCAGCACTGTGTCTCGGCACTTCGGTGCCGAGACAAAAATCAGCCTTGAACACAGGAAGTCGAGGCTCTGCAAGGTGAGACCACTGTTTTCTATGCTTAAAACCCGAGATTTGGCCTACCCGGCTCCAACCAAGGGCTGTTCAAAGCTGAGCCCATGCTGTTTGCACCCTTCGGGTGCACCCACCCACCTTCCCTTGCCCTGCCCTTTCTGCTGGCGCAGAGCCTATCTCCCAAGGACATTGCCGGATGTGACATCATGAAGCTGAAAGTCTCATGACGTCATATGGCGTCATTGGTTGGGAAAGGGTTAACAGATGATCACATGAATTCTTGTGCCATTTAGGAATAGCGCCCACTCGTACAATTAATTTGCATTCAGTAACATAACTTTGATTTCAAATGCAACATGACTTTACATACCACGTGCTGGTAGGCTTTGGACTGATGAGATATCTTCTGTTCCAACCCTGAGGACGATTTCATCACGTGAAGGACAGAACAAAAAACCGTTGTTGGTCCTAAGCACTTCAGAATCTCTGCACCAGTGGGTAGTGCCTGTGAGGACAAGAGCATTAATTTATATACAGGAACATCACAAACACATTTGTCTGCTTACCACGAACATTGATACTAAATGCCAACTCATTTGTTTCATTCTGCTGCACCACCTGTCGCTGGTAGCATCTTGGAGTCCCCCCTCTTGGCAAGCAGTCTCCCAGGGTGGTGTTCACCTCAACACAGATGGAATCATCCCCGTAAACCTCACTTCCGTAGTTGGGAACTATAATTTGCACAAAAGATGTTTTGAATACCACATACAGCAGAATGCACCAGCACCACCACAGTATTTATCACAGACATTCATACCTGGAGTGTTCACACTGTACATGCATGCTGTGTCGTCATCGGCAACCACTACTGGACAACCATCAAAGAAAGTGTATGTTGTTTTACAGCTTCCCTGAAGAGTTGTGATAAAGCATGTCAATTACATCAAAAGAAGAGATTGTCTTTATCTGAGCACACAGACAATGGCCTTATAGTTTCATGTACTGGAACTGTACGCCCCTAAACAACAACTGTTCCTCCTCAGAATTCCCCCCCCCCCCCCCCCCCCCCACACACACACACACACACACCCACACCCACACCCACACCGATACCCGCATCAAACTATGATCTACTTTGGCAACATTAATATTAATGGCAATACATCAGATCATACTCACCCTTGACACATGGTCAAATGTACACTGATGAACCACTGCTGTATCACAAAGGTACGGGTATGTGTTGGGGTTGTCACAGGGCTCCAAGACAAAATCACATCCTTGACCTGAAGAAGAAATGCAAGCTTGACCCCAGTCCATGCATGTTCTTAAGACTTATAAGCATGCTGCATTGGTAATCACCCTATGGATCTTATCAGATGATGCCATCCAAGTACCAACTTGCATTACGGCAGTAGTGTGGTTACTATGGCAACACAATTTTCTCATACCTCTTCCCCATTGCAGTTGAAACTGCTTGTAGTTGTTTATGAATGTGTAGTTCACTTGGTACCATCCAGAATCCTCGAAGAATGCCAGGGTGAAGTTGCTGAACACTGAGTAGTCACTGTACAGAGGTGTGGACAAAAGTCATACCTCTAGATTCTTAAGGTTGGGGAGTTCATCTTCTCCTTAGCAATCAGGGGTTGACATTCAACTTCTGCCAAAACCTAAAACACATTTAGGGCCATACCTCATCCCACAAAAGAGCAAAGAAACAAGGGGAATGCCACAACATATCTTCCCACCCCTAAAGCAATTCAAGATGTGTAATGATTAGTCCCTTGCTTCTTTGCTTTCTTGTGATGTGAGGTATGGCAGGCTATCCCTGTACTTCTTGGCAGATGTATGTTAAAGGAGAATTTTGTTTTGCATTTGTCTAATGGGTATAATTATGAGCAGACCACCACCCTGGCCTCCTCAAATTTGGTCGGATCATTAGCAAGCTAGTGGCTCTAACACATTCTCTGCTGGACACTCCTAGTTTAATACCCCAACGTACTTGGACAGGAAGGGAGCCATTGTTTCATGGTGTAGTACCCTGGCTTCCCAGTGGGAACTGTTGATAGAATCGTCAATCGTTAGTCATTAAAATTTAATGTAGAAGTATACATTGGTAACAACTCTACTACCACTTCTATATATACTTCCTTGGTTACTGTAGCATTGGATGTTGAGATAAGGTGATCTCTCTCGATCTCAACATACCTTGCACTTCCTCTACCGCCATTATTCTCCAGTGGAACGTATGGGAGATGTTCGCAACCAAAGTAGTTTCTTGCCACTTGCAACACCTGATATTAATGCAAGAGTAACACAGTGAATGAATATATTATGTCCATGCAGGAACTATCATGCAACACAATAATTATGCATGGGGGATACTATAGCATTGCATGGCCTCATCATTAAAGCCTGATACTTACCTTTGATGAATTTAGTCCTGTAATTGGAGAGCTGGAATAGACTCCTGATGTGTATGGCTGATAGAAGTTCAAACTCCCATCATGGAAGCTGCGACAAAATAACAATTATTGCCAGTCCATCATACAATTAGTCTTTGTAACGTTGCTAAACTGCTAATGTAACTGTACTGCATTCTGATCAAGCGCATTTTCAGCTGTTTTCCTTCTCGTATTATGCTTTCTTACTTCTGGAATTGTGATCGGGAGAAGCCCAGTGCATGGGATACTTCATGGAGGATCAAGTCAAAGAGAACTTCAGGTATGTGTTCAGTATCCGTATGTTGAATGAGAGCCTGAAGACAAAACGATAGTTTGTAGCTATAATAATTTCCAGCATCAGCAATATGTCACAGCTATTATGGGTAGCTTAAGAGTCAACATTTTGTGGTAATTTGCTTATTGTCACAAACTTGAGATCTCATATTTTATACTCACTGAGGTACAGAGGGTGATGTAGCCAGCAGATGGTCTGTGCCACTCGTCCATAGCACAGGAAGAAGCAAAAGCAAGGGTACTGCCATAGGAGCAATAGGCTGTACAAAGGGTTGCAACATGCAGTCACGCATGTGAGTAAGGTACTACAAAATTGTGCATAATGATAGCATGCACTCGGTGATCATTCTTCCTGATGGAAACTTACATTGAGTTCTTACAAACAGCAAGAAGTCTGTGTTTGCTACACCACCTCCATCAGGTCCACTATCATAGCATGACCCGGATGATGAACTGCACAACTCTCTCTTGCCAACGAACTGACGGGGCACAGTGATCGATCCACACCGAGTAGTTGTGTGCATATACCTACACTTTCCAGTATTTGCACCGTATGTGTATTTATTACAGCCAGGTGGTATAGTGAAACCACCAGAGATAGGCCGCACAAGAAGAGTTTGACTTATGAGTGAAAGTACTTTCATGAGCACACCTGTTTGGGTGATTAGCTGGGAACGAAAGGTGCTGGAGAGAGGCTCTATGAAGTGGGGAGTGATTCGAATAGGAGAAAATCCACCAGCGAACCTTTTCTCGTGGCCACCATGTTTTGTTTGCACAGTGGGCAGATGATCCTGTGCAATCTGAAAGTTGAGAAGAGGTTACTAGCAGAACAGTCATATTCATGCATTTTAATAATTACACTCATCCATGTGATGATTTTTTTTCCCTATAATAATTCATGCAAAGGATACATGATAGCCTTCTAGGCTAATACAGGTATGTACCCTAACTAACTAACTACAAGAACAAAGGTGCAATATTTAACTTAAATGTGTGAGGTGAAGGTGCAGTAAGTGCATCGGGGGGGGGGGGGGGGGGGGGGTAGGTGATTCCATATGGAAACAGTACTTGGAACAAATGATGCTTGCATTGGAAGGCGTTAGTGTGTGCAAAAGGTTGATACAGATTAGTATTATATCCATGCATAACTGCTGAAATCACACTACAGCATTCAAAAAACGTAGTCCGGCAGGAAGTAGGGCGATGGATTAGGGCCAGTGCTGAATGCGCATGCGTGTCCGTTACGTTAAAGTATGTACGTACTGCCGGACCAATATCAACGCCGTTAAAAATTTTTTTTTTGTAGTCCTAACTTGTGACAAACCACGCACTAAACCGTACCATGCAATTTAAATTGTATACAGCAGCTGCTAGCTAACATCAACGCTGGAATCGATGATCAAATAAACAACACTACAAGAGGTGGCGCTTGCTGCCTGCTTAGCACAGAGATATATAATATAGTTTTTGCATGCAGATTTCCGATTCAACACTATGGTATCAAGGATACATGATTACGAGTAACGTAATCTTAATGTATATGTGCCAACCTTGTCGTGGACGCACACGTGGTCACCCAGCGACTTTCCGGGAGGCATCCTTGCATCATCCTCGACGTGGACAGTAAAGGCAATGGCAATAAAATGCAGCAGAACGGCCGTCACGGCCACCCAGTATAACTGCATCGTCACTGTGGACTGAAACATATACGTCTACGAATTCTATAACCTACGCAGTCTTTTATATACTAACTGGTTACCTGTTTACGTAATTTTACAGTGCTGGTGGATTCCCTCTGCACGCGCATGCGCAAGGTGAGCGTTGTTGAGTTTTCTGAAGTCACGGTATACGGGGAGGGTGACGTTTGCTGTCTATGCACAGCTGTTTTGGCCAGTCCATGGTCCAGTCCACGGTCCAGTCACTATGCACGCTCCAGTCCAGAGTCCAGAGTCCAGGTTGCAGTTACCCCAGTAGGGTCTAAAGACTGACGGTCCATGCAGCACTCTTACTAGCTAACTACCAGAAACCACAGACCTATACCAGTTTCATGATGTAGTACTTTGACTTCTGGTTGGTTGTTGGTTGAGAGATATCAGTAGCTTGTTTTGGGAATTTGATTAACACCACATGGACGTAAGAAGTATTTGCGGCTAACAGTGTTATAAATGCAGCAATTCACGCAGTAGCTAACAATGACAGCACAACTGCATGGGCACATTGGAAATCTGAATTTGGTAAGACAAAACCTTACGGTGTAGCAGCCAATCAGACTATGGTGGTTATATGTAATTATGCAGGATATTCTCATGCAGTAGCTAACAGTAATAAATAATGGGCACATTGGTAAGCAGTACGAATTTTCTTGGTGACAACACAGACCAAATCTTAGCAGCCGATCAGACTGTGGTGGTTATAATTATGCACTAGATGTAGGTGGATGAAAGACCACTGTATGTGTAGGCTGCTAGTGAAAGTGATAGCTATAGCTATCGATAAGGGTGCCAACATGCTATGGTGGTTTTTAGGTGTTGGTGTTTTACTATTATCTAGCAGCCAGTTATACTGTAGTGGTTACAAAGGGTATCTCCCAAACAATAAGGGCCAACATGTGGTGGTTACAATCAGGCCATTCTGGGGGTAGCTATCGCATCCCCCCACATGCTACAAATGAAGCTGCTGCACACCTCAGCAACTTTTGCCATAATCAATCTGAAGCCAATGCAATCAGGTATCTATATAATGCTTGCGACAAAGATACTGATGATTATTCCTGTTCACCCCAATGAATATTCTTCGAAATTGGCCAGACAAATTAAAATATAATTATTGCCACAAGTTCTGAATTTGCTTAGCTGGTATACCTCATGCAGTGTATACAGGATTTGAAATATAACTACTAAGGATGCCCGTTCAGGAAACACAAACCATAGTTATCCATTCATGAAGTGGTGAGGTGCATAGTCCATGGCACACACCTCCTAATCAAACTGCTGCATGTGCTAAGTTTAGCAGTTTCCTCATGCACTGTACACAGAATATTGGCTATAGCTATACTGACAGGAAGTACTATCATTATGAGGTGGGTTGGGTGCTTTGTCCATGGTACTTCCTCAAAGGTTGCACACCACACACAAATTAAACTGCTGCATGTGCTAAGTTCTGAAAATGCTTAGCAGCTACCTCATGCAGCCATATTGGCTATACCGTGCAGGAAGTACTATCCAATAAACATATTCATTTATGAGGTGGTTGGGTGCCATAGTCCATGGTACTTCCTCAAAGGTTGCACCCCCCACAAAATAAACTGCTAGCTGTATTGTTGAAGGGTGGCTCAATGTGGTGACCACATCACTTCCAACTGCAGGTAACTGCAGTTAGTAGCTAGCTAGCTAGCTATATAGAGAGAGCTGTAGGCTGACTCCGCATTAACTCCATGTTTTTGCACCTCACTGAAGGAAACAATAAGAGTAGCTATACTATAATGGCGTCCAACTTATACCAATTAATTATTATAAGTGCATGGCCTACATGTGCTAATTACATACTTATAGAGTTGCCATACATTACTCCCATAGAAAAGCGTACAATTTTTTCCCAAATTGCACAGTTATTGTAGCCCAAGGGCCATCAGAAATTGCACGCTTATTAAGCGGCTGCAGTGCGCACCAACGATCAGGTCAAGCTCCACCCTAGTAACGAGCATCCACGTCATGGCTACGCCTCGTTTTCATTAGCAGTTGAAAATGGCTGCTGTACTGTGAACACTTGCATTGTTTACTACTAGACTGCTTTCTGTACCCGAGCAGAAGAAACGCTGTGAACCTTGATGTCTTGCTGTAGCACCATGCACAGTGAACCTACCAGATTTAGTAGGTACACTATACCCTATCTAATGGGTCAATCAAACTAAAAACACATGTACAGGTCCTAGCTCATCAAATGGTTACACATGCCCACCGGAGCAATTCAAACTGTAATGTCACCATTACTCTTAGGACACCTAAACTGAGCTCTTTGGAAATGGATAAATCTCTTGGTTGCTGACAAATCCCAACAATCTGGCTATATTAGACTAGGGTGGTTGTATCTCCCAAAGGATGTAACCTTTGACATAATTATGCCAGTATGCATGATATGTGGGTGGATGAGACCACAGTGCTACGGTGGCTCTTTCAGCAGCCAAGTACACTGTGGTGGTTATGAGGGTATCTCCCAAGGGGACATATATAATAATTAGATGTGGGTGGATGATACAGTGGAGGAAGACCACTATAGCGATAAAGGTGTCAATATGCTGCAGTGGCTATGTTGAGGTTGGAACCATTTCCCCCCATCAATAGCAAGCTGGCAACTCTGGGGTTATGCCCCACGTAGGCCACATAGGAAACCTTTACTGTATTCTGAAACTTAATCCCAGCATCATAACTTCACAGATGCCACGACTATTGTTTTGCTGGCTTTTTTTGTAACATATGGTTCGGGCCACCTCTTCACAATTACAAAGGCAATGCCGTCAGCTTGGTAGTCTCCCATACCTAGTATATACAAACATGTAGTATAGTGATGTGCAGAAGAAGCATGCATGCTGGCTGCCAGTGTGAATCTGAGGCAAGATAGGAAGCATAGTGCATGGGATAACTAGTTACAGATGTATTGATGCCTATGTACCACAGATCTTAGCACATGCAGCAGTTTAATTCATGCCTTGTGTGTCCAACATTTGGTTTGACGATTGAGCTAGGGTATAGGGTATCCTCAAGGCCGGTTGAGATGAAGAAGGACAGAACCCATTCTGGAGCATGCAACCTAAATGTCAGGAAGACTGTCGAATTTAATTTAAATGTTTCAAACAGCATGCACATCTTTAAAACTGATGCCGAGATTCGGAACACTTTTCTGACATTCGTTTGCGACACAGCTTTGCCCCAAACCAGAAGGCTTCTACTGAAAATGGGAAGGCTTCTTACGAGAATCTCTAGGTTTCTTCCAAAGAGTGCTGGCTGTGTATGTACGCACCTAATCTGAAAATGGTGCAGCATGAATTCCGACAAGTCAATATTAGCAGATATCTGAGACTGCAAAGAGCAGAGGATGAAGACTGTCATGTCGATGATGAGCAGGATGGAGGTAACTGCAAAAACGATGTTGGAGGTATAAAATTTGACAGTCAAAAGATGAAGATGTATATGTCTACAATTTCAAACCCCATTCAGTTTATAGCTACTATCTGAGGAGTAGGTGAATGCCTGTGATGTGTGTGTGACAGGTCACAATAGTTGTATAAAGTTTATGGTAGTGCATTGTTGGCACCTGGTCTATAGCTGGGTCCACAGATTGCATGTCATGTCAGCATAACATTTCAGCCCTTATGGCCTACATGTACAGTCTGTTGGTCCAAGGAGTATAGTGGCAAGGAAGGCAGTGATCAAGAGGATGCCAGACAGTGAAGAATTTGAACACTGAGTCGAGAAAGCCTATTCCATTTGTGTAATAGCTATTCCTGTTGTGTAATAGCTATTCCTGGAAATTAACCCTTTCTCCTGGAAATCCCTTCCCTCCTTTCTTTCTTGTAGCAAAATAAACTTGTTCAATTCCTGGTAACTCCACTGAGCGGCTTCATTCCCGGTATTGAAGCCAAATTGGCAGTCCCAAGTTTGAGCCACCCAAAATCTCAAAATTGAATTTCTCCAACAGGCAGCATTGTAGATAAGTGATTAGATTGATAGTACATTTGAGCAACCACAAAATATTCAAGGGGACAGCTGGTGACACATACAGCGAACATGTTATACAGTGAGGATTTCACCCTTCTTAAACAGAGTCAAGTTCAACAAAAGCTTCAGGAAAGAACCCCAACTTTCCAGACAACTTTCCCTGCAGTTAAAGCATGGATCGTAATGAACATGCATAGTCTACATACATTTGAATTTGAATTCACAACTACAACCAGCACCTAAACCCTAAAACTTATTTTATTGCTGGATGCCTGACACAGAATGGGGTAAGTTAAAAAACGTACAGTGCTCCAGAGCAAGAGAGCCAACTTCTTAAAATCTTCGTACAGTGCATTTTGAGCGCTAAAGTACTGTATTATGTAGCTACATAACTTTCGATTTTAAGTAAAGAAAGTGATTTTTTATATGGCAGTACAGAAACTATACAAGTGCTCAGCCAGTTTGGGGGGTTTTGATTGAATTTTGACACAAAAATCTCCACATCTTCAGACCAAAAAGGAACTAGGGGTTGAAATTTGCAATGTAGCTTCATCAGGGCATTGCCTATACACTATTCAAATTTGGAATCTTAACTAGTAATCATCAGTGAGTTTGTAACTAAACACTTTTGCACCTTTAAAACAGGCGTATTGCTGAATATTTAAGACACCATTTACAGTTGAGCTTTCAAACTACTTTCATTTGTGTATCTTTGGGTGGAGTATCTTCAATTCAATTTACAGCTCTTAACTAGCATGGGCTGAAGAGATCACAACTAAAAGGGTGTTTCATAAATTTCATGTTTACAAAGCCATACAAGGGCACTAGTAGTATACAGCATCCCATAAATTAAGATATAGATTCTGCGATCATCTCTCCATTCATGTACCAAGTTTTGAATCTTAATATGCATCTGGCTTGTAGAACTTTATATAAAAACTGACAAAGTTGGCTCTCTTGCTCTGGAGCACTGTACTCTTTGACAGTATGCCAACTCTCCCTACCCCACGTGCTAATTAAGGTCTAGCATAATATTATTATGCTATTGGTTCCTGGTTGGGTGTACATTAGTGATGCATGCATCAGATAACTATATCCACACACATAATAAATACCAGCACAGGAAATGTTAATATGGGACTGTATGGGCACCGTCACCGTCAAAGTTGCACCATGATCGCGCCGTCCACGTACTCCCCCGTTCGAGTCCATAGTGTACTTTCACTCTACAATATTGCTAATTTCCTGTGTAGACCACACCTATGCCATGGGCAATCCTCTATGCAGCAGAATTGCCGAAAAATCCAAATGTAAAACTTGAAGTGTTCCTGCTATACGGACTCGAACAGGTGAGCAGATGGCGTTGACGGTTACATTGCCTGTCCTGTCTGGCATCTACAGGTAGTTTTTGCTATGCAGCATGCTGAGGTGAGCACAGTATTCCTCACCTTACACCACCCTTGATCCAGTTTCTGTACTTCAGTGACAACATCACCAGGCCTGAGTCTGAGCTCATGCTTGTCCTGGGGCTTGTACTCGTATAACACCTTTGCTTGGAACGCCTTCTTCAAGTTTGGTTCCAAACCTTCAGTGGAAAATCAGTCAGCAGCATGCAGTATGATTATGATTGTCAGCCAAAAATTATAATGAGAGATGAACAGTGCCTGGAGCAGTGTGATGACAGAACAACAAAGTGTACTGTAGTATGGCGACAAAAGTGATTGGGCGAATGTGAGCAAGCCCCACATTTGGTGTAGAGCATGATAGCTACACTGAGTGAGTGATGCTGTCCCAAATAATATACAAAACAATTACTTACTACAAATACCATACCGCATGTCTCATTTCACTTCCTGTATACATTACTCATGCTGGCATGTGTACAGAGAGGCCAGGCAGGAGCTCTCACTGGAAATTGGGCCACTGGACTAAATGTAGCCAATGGTTCCTAGAAATATATCAGTTGATTTGAGATAAGGCTCCCCTATCCACCTGTATTTCAGTACGTGGAGAGATAGTTACATACACATTAACTCTCATACCATCATCAGGTTCTCCTGTGACACAGTGAAACACCAGCGGAGGGGTCCATATCTCAGCATGCAGGCTGTCATGGACGTCTCGTCTCATCTGTTGAGCTTCAAACATCATAACAGCTTGCCTGCTCTCCTTCGTTTTGTTCCTGATTCTCTTAAGATTCCACAGGGAGCACAAAAGAGAAGCCATGGCAATACAGGTGCATGTTGTGAACACCACTGTCATCTTCAAGTTGAAGAGTTAAGGTTGATTTCACTAATGGTATACCAGTGTAATTTACGTACCTACATGATTCAGAAATGCTGCAAAGATCACAGTCTTAAGCTTACACGACTGCTGCTCACTGCCCAGACTTTCACAAAAATGAGCAGTTTGGGTCGCTTTCAGTCTTTTATAGAGCATTTTCATCACGTGATCAATTCCGGTATATTAACCTACGCGCCACCATCTTGGTGTACAACTATAGCAGTATGTTAACAATGGCAGCATGCACAGTATTGATCGAAAGCACTCCGTTAGCCATGCTAAGCGTTTATAATCTTACAGAGCGATGGCACTTCGTCAGATTCAAGAAGTAGTGTAAGTGTGCATTCACATTCCCCAAGATCACCACAGAAGCTACTATCTCGTAGTACACCACCAGAGCCGCTTTCTTCTGTATTCTCACGAGTGTGACGTCACATGAAAATGCTCTATTGCAACTTACAAGATACAAATGAAAAAAAACTTGCAGCTACATACCTCATGAATGACAGTCGTACAAAGAGCTGTGAAAGCAAGGTTTTCGCTCTCTGTCCAAATTATTGAACAAAAAACCACACCTCAACTTCAATAGTGTTTACAGTAGGCCCATTTAATGATGTTGGTACTATTCATACAGCTCAGATGGCGCATCAAGCATTCTTGCTTGCAAGCAGCGCACGGGTAGCTACACAATCATGTAAGTGCTTTGCTGGGCACTTGAAGGCCGTTCCAACTGTAGTTTGGTTATCTTGAACCCTAACTGCATGACATGCACATTGTATATAGCTAGACACAGACAGCTACTTCATCTCACTGAGCATGCATGCCTATACTCAAAAGTTGAAATTAGGAGCTACATACACTAACCGGCATAATTATTATGCTTACAAGCTTGTTAAACCATGCATACATAGGATACTGCCATTGAGGCTAAGTGAATGAGGTTCTCAGTGTCGTAGTTCGGGTCCTTAATCACAACGACGGCTTCATCCCCACAGTACTGGGGACGTAGGGTTAGGTCTACGAAGCCAGTATCGTATCCCACTTCACAGGTGCATATTCCGCCCTCCCAGTGCCCGTGGACGCAAAGACGGTCATTCAACCCCCCCGCCATGTATTATGGTATCACAATCAAGCGCAGTAAAATTCGTTGCCGTGCAACAATGCGCATATGCAGTTTCGTTATGCGCATGTGAACTTTGACCTTTGTGCTCGCGCGCGTGACTCTACGTACGTATGCAGCAAAAACCGTTGCCGAGAGCGAACGCTAAGGTCGTGCCCTGACCTGAAATCCCGTCCCACACCTTACATGCCATGGAAAGTGAATCAATTATTATCAAAAGTGATGATGTACTATGAGAACTAGGCAGCCTAGTTTCCTGTTGATTGTTTCTCAATCCATTCGTCCAGGTTCAGAGGGGGGTTACCTGGGTGTAGAGGTAATCACAATTCACAGCTCAGTCCAACAATGTTGTATGTTAGTCATTATCTTGTAGCTAGAAATAAACAGAAAATAATAAAACTATGCTCGTGCAATCATGCTTAGTACAAGGCAATAGGAGTAGCAGCGGCCAAAGCAGCCCAGGATGCTGCACCTTTTCATGCCATTTTAAGCGTATTCAGTCGTAGTTTGCATGATAGTTTGGTTCATGATCACTGAAAACTGATGTCGGAATTTTTTTACACACTGGCACAGTTTCTCCACTGCTTCACTGCCTCTGAAAAATCATCCGCTAGATGACCCTTGACAATGTGGCTGATGGACGCTCCACACTAGAGGAGCTTCCAACAGGCCTGTAGTACAAGGTGCCAAATTCAGTCTATGCCGGGACTACTGTCTTGCAGACCAGACATTTGCAGGGGAAAAGGAACACGCATCTGGTCACTATAAGCACCCTTCTGTGGTACCGAGGAATCCACAAACGTAGTTGATGTCACGAGGAAGGAATGTAACTACCACCGTAACTGTGACGTTGGTGTGATCAGCAGGAAATGATTGCGTTGTCTGTACCGCTTGCTTGTGACCGTGAAGGATATCTCACTTGCAAATCTGTTCTTGTTCTTACTGAAGATAATGATGATTAGTCAGTCTGGTGACGTCTATGAAAACTATCTGTAGTGACCAGACGCTGTTAGGATCTGGCATGTAAGACTACAATGGGGGTATGAACACTAAAATTTGTACTCAGCAAAAATTCATACATCTACATGACTTACGGGGCAATGTTGAATCTTCATTGTGAACTTTTACTTGATTTCCTGAAGTAACAAAGAATGTACCAATGAATACTCAGACACTAGGTCACTAACTTCAGCCTGAGGTTTGGTTGTTCACATCTTCAACCTATTATCCATTGTTGATGGATTGCTGAAGACCATAATTTATCGCCAAACAGAGATCTAAGCTCCCTCGACCTGCACACCAAACCGCTACAAAGTCTCAATCACCATCCACTGTGCAGCAGCCCTGTCAACAACACCAGCCATGGACTAAACACACATCAAGCTTTCGCAAAGGATTATTAATCAGTTTGTGGATGTTACGCCAGGCTGGCCGACTCAGGAGTTTGAACAGTGTGGATGCAGGCCAACTGTGATCGTCTAGAAGCCACACCTGCCATCAAGGCTCCATCAAAGCTGAACATTCACGATAGCTGCCTAAAATGTCTGCTTGCAGGTTTATTACAGTGTACAATGCATTCATGATGATGTCATTTAGTGTATGTATACAGTTGTACTTTGCATGCACCTGATGAGGCTTCAAAAGAAAACTGACTGGTGTGCATTAACTAGAGAGCCTTGTGAGAGCGTTCAAGGGTACGTGGTGGTGTGTCATGGAGACAACTGAGTAGTAACAGTTATAGTACATACCCTGCACATACACTCTTAGAGGCATCATGGAAGTAGAAATGTATTCACGCTGTCTGTGATGCAAGTATGTGCTATCAAAGGATGGGCAATAATAGCCAGTGCATTGTAGACCCACACTTGACTGCCAAGGTACCCAGACAACTGTCTTCACACAAACACATCATGAACACGATAACCACGCACCTTGTGCTTTCTTCTCTGATTCAAAGTCATTCCAACCTACATAACAGAGATTAGCCAGAACTGGTAATCCGTACAAGCTCCAGCACACGTATACTATATGGGTCCATCAGCAACAGGAACAATTGTGAATGTTTTGCGAACTCAGGATCAGAAATATGAACGAGAAGCTTTGCATACTAGTCAAAATACTCCAGCAAGCAAAATATTGCATGAGGGTGTGGCCGAGAGAAACAAGCAAACAAATGAACAGCCTCCATCCCCAAAACCACTCCACCAAGCTAACCATATAATTATGTGTAACTTACAATTGAGGACAAAGGACCCATAACGTAAACTACTATGCACGAACAAGTAAGTCATACATGTAGATAGTCTACCTTTGTGTAGGAAGTCTACACACTCCTGGTGAGCTGTGGATACAACTGGTTTTACTGTTGGGTGCTCTGGGACAGGATCTCGCCAATTCAGGCTCTCAGCTCCTATGTAGTCACTGCTTCGTGTTCTATAATATAAATCACAAAGGCTTAATACATACGTGCAAGCGCATAGTGGAGAGTACCGACTAGATACCAGACTAACTGCTACCAATATATTAAGATTTTATTGTGCGTGTGTCTGTGTGTGTGTGACAGAAGTGGGATGTTCCGGTGGGGCGGGACTAGACTAGTGACGCGCGACCTTCGTACTTCAATGTACTCAACCTCAAACTCAACGAAGAACGTTAGAGAACATTGGGCATGGGCTGGAATCTTCCAGAACAGGTGAGGCTACAAGCAGATGCAATCGGGGAGCAGCAGTCGAAGCAGAAGCAATCGGGGAGCTGCAGTTGAAGCGGACACAATCGGGGACCAGCAGTTGAAGCGGACGCAATCGGGGAGCTGTTGAAATCGGGGAAGAGCAGCTGAAGCGAATGCAAGTGGTGAGCAGCAGCTGAAGGGACGCAATCGGTGGGCAGCAGCTGAAGCGGACGGAAACGGGGAACAGCAGTTTGAAGCGGATCGATGCAATCGGGGAGCAGCAGCTGAAGCGTACGCAATTACTGCAAGCGACATACGCATGAAACGCTACATGGGGTGAAAATGAGGCTACAGAATCACAGGCTGTGCACTTGGTGGATTTCTAATTGAGTTGCTTCCAGCCTGTACCAAAAGATCCCTCCATATAGTCTACCATCTTGCCGGCATCATGAAAGTTGACCATTGAAAGACAGTAAGTTTAGGAAACGATATTTACCTAGAGTAGTCATGAGAGTAGTGTAGTCATGCTGATACTCAAACACTTACCCCCATTGGTATTTTGAATCTGGAGGGAGATAATTATGGCAAGATAACAGCACAAGTATTACTGCAATCTCGTACAAAGAGCACCCATGGGCACTGCCTGATACATGTTTATCAAAGAGGGGGTATAGGCACATTCTTTACACTTTCATGTATGGAAGAATGCATGTCTGTTTGTGGTATTGGGCCCTCCCAGTACATTCAAATTCAATTGGCAGACAAACGGGTAGCTGGCCAGATCATTCAGCGAAAGTACGTCAGTAAGCATTCACCACTCTGCATGACAGCTGTTGTTCACTGATACACAAGTTGGACCAGACGGAGTGGCAGTAATGTCTGCAGTACAGAGCTATAGTGGGTCTACACTTGGCTAGATCGTCCTTGGTGTATAGCTCTTAGAGCCTTACTTCAGTACACCTGCCAATGATGGGAGCCCTCATGACGGATATATGCGTTATTGGTACATAGAGGGTTAACGGGGGGTGGTGATATGACATAGTCACTCAACTTGTTTGAGTTACCATAAATGGCATTGCTCAAACTTTGTTTTCTGAAAGGGCCAATTCCTTTCTATTAAGGTGAATCACCCTTCAACAGAAAAACCAAAATAGTTATCCAACCCAGGACAGAGCCCGAGTTGAGCACTAGAGACTCCCACTCTAGCAGTGCACCATCATACAACTTAAGGTTACGGGTTACAGTTTGCAATTGTGCATGCGCGGTGCGCGCTTGCGGTTTACAGTCAACAGTGAAATGTGTGCGCGACTTTGGCGTCAGTTTTTTATCGCTGAACTTACATCTAACCGTATATTAGACTGAATTTCAATTCTACGAAGAAAGGGGCAGGGCGGCTCGAAAAGTTTTACCAAGATAAACATCCTGTTCGTGAGATACTGTGCGTTCTACTTGCCTGATCTGGCGAAAAGCGAATGGCTTTGTGGTATGAACGACCATCACTCGTTTTTCCAACGGCAGCGAAGCGAAGTCGCTCCGAGACGCCCTCCAGTCAGTTGAAAACTTCCCGTGGGTGCTGCCAAGCTGGCCTGTTAGCCCTTTCTGATTGCAAAATCTGACGCCAAAAATCGCCAACTCGACCTTGAACTTTGATGCCACTGCCCGTGTTGGCATGTTGTACTCAGGCGCTAAGATCATACCAGCTAGAAGGTACTCGTATTGCTGTTATACCTCGTTTTTGTTGCGTGTCTCTAGCTAGTTCCTGCACGGAGGGACAAAGGTAACTTGTACGTTATGTATATTTAATGAGCACACGGTATCCCGTAACCTTAACACAGCAGCCATGTCCCAGGCATTGGTTCCTGGCTCTCCCCCTTTTCTTCAGGTTTTCGTTTGCATTGGAGACAAACCGTTAGCAACAGTACATTAGCATCCGCATGTTATACTAATTTTACAGACACTAACCCAACCCTAACCCATATGTAAATTACCATACAGCATACAGATGTCGCTAACAGAACTTTATGGGACAGCTTGTGTACGAGGCTACTGTGACCTTTGTGAACTTATTGTTAGCTAGCTGGCAATCTCACTTATCGTTTTGATAAAACATGACTTATGTGTAGGATGTAATATACAGTTAACTGCCATGGCGGGGGAGGGATAGCCAGTAGGCGGCAAATTAAGTTACTAGTTTGTATCACGTATAGGGGCCTATAAAATTACCGTGTGTGCGAGAACTCACTTCTCTTGTTTCCTCTTCTTGACATGGGGCCTCACCGGTACAGTATTCAACTCTGATTCTAATAACTGCTCACCTCATGCTCAGTCGAAAGGTCAGTCAAACTCTAGAGAGGGGAGGGGCTCAAGTTCAACGCACTACTCGATGACCTTTGAACCGCACGAGGGGCGCGCATCCGGAAACAGGCTGGAATTTGAAACAGGTTTGGCGGGAAGCCGAGGTGGGCCTAGCAGACTGGGGTCTGAATATTGTCTCCCCAATAATCGAGTCAGGGTTTGGGCCACTCCGTACATACCAATTCTTGACTCCCAGCCTATAGCTAGCAGCAAATACGCCAGTTCCCGCACTCAAAGGATGCAGACTAGCTAACACATTAACACACTTCCCAAGATATTATCAATTGCATAGTTACAAATTCTAGTATACTAGCATTAGATGCTAGTTATTAAGCAGGATTACTGCAGCAATATAGCTTCTGCAATGGATAGAAACAAGAGAGTCCAGCCAGCTAAATCCTACTACTCCTTGGCATCAGCAATGCCACCACCAGTTATGGCAAAGGTTGCTTCACTCTCTGGCATGTCTGGGCTGCAAGGAAAGGTATAAAATTATTATACCAGAGCTACATGTAGATGGGCAAAATCAACATTCAGACACACTACGTAGAAGTTCCTGGATTTGCCAACAGAAAGGAGGATGGGGTCTAGGGCCAGGGAAGGGACAGCTCTGTACTAACCTGTCGTATATCTTTGCAATGCGGACCTCTCCCCTGCCCTTGCGCAGGCTGATCCTGGTGGTGGAGGCATGGGCCAGGATGTTGCCACCGATTGGCTTCTTGGGGTCGGCTTGGAAGCTGAAGGTGGAGAGAGACACTGCATGCTGTCAAGCAAGCACATGCATGTTTACGTCATGGATCATAAACTATTTACAACAACAGTATGCCTGGCATTTAGGGGCCTGGGAACACAGACCTCAACTGCATCTCTACCACACGTGTAATACTGTCGTGTATGTACAAATGTACCTACCTCATAGTGGCTTGAAGGTGTGGTCAGCATGCACCATCATGATCAAAGGGAGGAACAGGAAGAGGATGAAAGGAAGAATGGTTTCATGGAGTTTTGCATGTCAACCATGCAGTTGTTAAAGGTAACAAGGGAGTAATTATACACTAACCTCCAGGATCTGCAGTCATCTGGTTGGTGATGAATACTGCCACATTATATTCTGTGTGTGTGTGTGTGTGTGTGTGTGTGTGCGTGTGTGTGTGTGTGCGTGTGTGTGTGTGTGTGTGTGTGTGTGTGTTTGTGTGTGTGTGTGTGTGTGTGTGTGTGTGTGTGTGTGTGTGTGTGTGTGTGTGTGTGTGTGTGTGTGTAGGTATAAATCCAATTTTATGATAGCATTGTTTGTCCACAACTCATATACCAGTAGCCTCGTTCCTAGGCCTACCCCGTTTTTTCTGTTCTTCGGTTTCCATTGACAATAATACACGGATGAGGAAGGGCGGCAAAAAACGCGTTTTTTTTCGCTGTCCTTCCGTGTATTATTGTCAACGGAAACCGAAGAACAGAAAAAACGGGGTAGGCCTGGAAACGAGGCTATATACCAGTATGAAAACAAGAACTCTTGCTATGAATAGCTGGAGCACTCGGAATAAAATGTGTACCTTCTGATATCTTTTGCAGCCGAGACAACATCTGGGCCAGCTTCTGCTGCCTGTCTGCCAGCTCTCCTCTGCCTGAGAAGTCTACCCGGAACAGTGCCATGATGGAGTCCACTATCTGGGGAGAAAAGGTATGGAAATTATAGGATCAATGAAAGAGTCTGAGTACATGTATGTTTAGGATGTTGAGTTTGACATACAATGCAGGTTAGCTACACTGTACAGTCACAAGAGAAACTAGTATGGCTGCATGCAAATGTTTGAGTAGAGTGACGTGGCATAACTATTCTTGTCATGAGAGCTAACAGTCTAACACTGTTCAAACAGTGGCCACAGTCAAAGCCTAAGAGGTTAATTACATAATGGTACTGATAATATACAAGTTGTTCTAGTGGGTGGATGTACTGCGGCTTGTATTAACTATTGTACTGTTTTGTATTCCTGTGCCTAAACACAGATGATCATGCTGAAGTTACGTCACCGTGAACGACATCAGTACTCCACAACGCATATGCCATACCAGTAACTTGAACACGCCCGGTTCCTCGTGAAACTTGGCTGCCACACAGTCAAGCAGTTCCATCTGATGCTCACCTGAAGGCAGGCAAGACAGTGTACAGTTACTACAGCCTTTACCTTGCCTCGTTCCCAGGCTTCCGCCCAGATTTTTTATCTTGCAGACAGCTGCGAGATAAAATCCTGAGAACTAGGCTAGCCTTTACTGAACACACAATGTGTCCCCCTAACCGCCCGACTATTATCTAAGTCACTACTCCAAATTCGCATGACACTTAATTTCCGTTCCTATGGCGACAATGCTACAATCAGAGTAAGTGAACTGACTCTTCAATACATGAATTACAGCACTACCCCTCAATACAGCACTACCCCCCAAATACATGCAACCTTTAGAAGTAAGATACTCACTGGTATAGGCCCTGGCATAAAGAACGTTGTCCAGCATTGCACTGTGATCCAGATTGAACCGATTGGCTATATCTCTGAGACGGTCTGGACGGCTATACACAGTTAAGGATTCATGACTCAGCTGTAAAACTCAGTTATGTACAGCATGCTGATATAGAAGGTGGACAAAATATGTAGCTGAAGGATACAATGTGTTCTGTGGGCAAATGTGTGTGTGTGAAGTGCAAAGTATATAAGTTGAGGAAAGAATGATATTCTCACATCTCCAATCACCTCGTACACCTCCCCCCCCCCCCCCCCCCCCCCCCACACACACACACACATACACACACACACACACACTGCATGATCCATACTGGTGACCTCGCCCTCTCCACCCCACCATTATACTCAACTTACCTCAGTGTCAATGAAGACCACCTTGCCACCAGAGTAACCATTCCTCCCTGGAAGCTGGGTCGTAACTGAACAAGGTGGGTTTGTAGGTGAATAAACAGCACACCAGCAATAGGCCTACAGTATTCAACGTGTATACTACTGGAAGTGGGCAGGACCTTCAATCAATTTTATATACTCATCACACTTTGAATCGAATGTTTGGTGATCCCCTGTTGCTGTATCTGGACCTATAGGCTATTAGCCAGCCTCAAAGTTCAGGTTCGGACAAAGCTATGTTCAGTAGTGGGAAATTTTCATACGGTACAAATTTTCGTATAATTTGTACGAAGCCTCGAGATACGAAAATGAAAATTTTAACAGTTGAAATTTTAACATAAAATTTTGAATGGGCAATCGAACACGTGGAAGCGGCGAGCAAGTGATGGCGTTTGTAACGGTATTTCTAGCCTTCAAACGGCCTTCCAGACTCCAGTGGATCTGACCCATTAGCCTGAAACAATAACAAGGCTGTAGGAAGTGCGACAGATGAAAGTAAGTCAAGTTCACTGAGCAGCAATGATAGGCAACGTATGCTGCCAACCAGGTGGCTATTTTTCATTTTTCGAAATTCCTCGCCAATAACAGAGGCCAACTTCCCAGACCGTTTATCCAGCGCATGTATAGCTTCCAGTATAACGATCCGTGCTGGGGTTGGTTGGGTCTGGGACTGAGACTACAGAGGCCTAGATGTCAGCATTGAAGACGCGGTACCCTCTCACCATTGTGCATTGCCTCAACCGAAAACGACACCATCGACATGTTACAAATGTGTAATGCTAGAGGGCGTGGCAATATGCAGGCGCATTAAAATAAGAAAATTTCTTCTGAAGGCATTTCAGCCATTTATACGAAAATTTGCCCCTACGAAAATATCCGCTATACGGTACCTACTTTGGCACTGCTGGATGATTAGCAACATACAAAACAAGGAATGACACTTCATTTTTGGTGTACAGTAATAATATTACACACAGAATTTCTTCACTCACCACACAGTGTGTGAGACAGCTGGGTCTTCCCAGTCCTGAATTCTAAAAGAAGACAGATGACAACAACTAATTAATGATGAGCAGAGACCTGTCGCACATACACGGTTTCATGATACACTTGAACACACACATCGATACATTAAGATGTTTACTGCGTGTGTCTGTCCATGTGTAGCGGAAGTGGGATGTTCGGGGGGTAGGACTAGACTATAGTGACGTACGACCTTTACTTCACTACAACCTCCGAATCTCCCAAACTCTGCGAAGATTGCTCAAGAATGTTGGGAAGGGGTTGGAACCTTGTAGAATGGCTGGGGCTGTAAGCAGACACAACCGAAGAGTGGTAGCCGAAGCGGTCGGGGAACAACTGTGGAAGCGGAAGTGGAAGCAATCGGGCAGCAGCAGCTGAGATGGACACATTCGGAGAGCAGCAGCTGATGGGACAAGATCAGGCAGCAGCAGCTGATCATGAGGTGGATGCAATCTGGGCATGGGAGTAGCAGTTGAGAAGTGGACACAATTGGGGAGCGGAGGTGAGAGTTCATCAGACCTCTGCACAGAGACCTGCCCAGCGCTGGACTGCCTCATGTAGGCAATGGGGCAGTAGCTGAGTTAGCGAAGCGAGCGAAGCTACCTGTTATAGATTATTTTAGGAGGAAGAGAATGCTTACATCACCGCACTATACCAATCAGATCATGCACATCACTGCATGCTGAAGATGACAGAGAAGGAATGGTATGGTACCCTCATTCACAAACACACGCAATGAATGAACTCCCTCACCTCCAAATACTTCAGTGATAGACATGCTTTCAATTCCACCTATAGAAAGTAGAGATCAAACAGAATCAAACCAGCTATTTCCATGATATGACTGACTGTTCATGGAGCCAAAGGGCATGGCTGGCCAAAGGAGCCACAAGCGAGAGCAGGTCATGACATAACATTGCAGATACCCTACACCGTGCCCTGGATTAACTTTACACGAGGGATACGTATAAGCATTCTTAGAGGAGGACAACAACTGCAGGCCATACACTATGTTCCTAGGCATTTTTGCTCCAAAAACATGAATGATAACATCAAGGCTAACAGTAGTTGGCATGTCTGTCCTAACATCAGATACTTACGTACTAGAGCAGACCACCTACCTCCAAGTAGTTTGCTGTTGTGCGTTCATTGGAGAAATTGGTGGTGGAATGGGGAATACATATAGGGAGAAGACAAAGTAACATAATTAAAATGGCAGATGTACATCACAGTGGGTGTTAGGATTGGAATTCCAAGATAGACAAAAGGCACTTTCATATCAGATCCACGTTACGATACTATTCCACCTACTCCAGCTCATTGCTTCCAGTGGAGACGCGAAACACCATCTTCCTCTTGTCACTGTATTCCAGGGCAGTCTGAAATCCTCCGTCCTACAACGAGGATAGGGAAGAACCCATTTGTCACCTTACAATGATATGCATACACACATGTAAAGAATAGAAACTGATGACAACGCTTACAGCTAGGGACACAAGTATCATGCACCTTCAATATTATTAGCCCAAGAAATTATGATTCTAGGAATTTATCTAATTTAGCAAAGCTCACACTGATTAATTTCACTCCAATCCCCCCCCCCCCCCTCCTCCCCACCACAAGATTACGCATACACATTTTAAAAGAGCACACCACTGAGTTTGACCATCAGCCTATAATATAGCTTCTTGCACAGGGTTGATAAGAATGTACATGCAATTGGAACCCCACCCACTGTTCAATATACTGTTCATACTACCTTCATTACCACAGCACTCATAATTATGGGCACTTGACACAACATGTCTAAAGTAGGCAGGTAGTGGCCATCCTCTCTTCTGCTACATTCTATGAACTCACCGTTAGCTTTGCAGCAGCTTCCTGTGGAAGAAGAGGAACAGTAGTGTCACTACGCTGTACACACAAGCATACACATACATAGGAATGCGAGGAGGTGGGCTAATGCTAGCCTCATTCCCACTACATGTAGTTTCCGTTGATTGTGTACTGCAAGCGATGAAAAGCTGGGTGTAGGCCTGGGAATGAGGCTAGGCTAATGCAATTAGCAATATTCCGTACATTCACCCAGTCTAGGAATTTTCCCCTTAAGGAGTTCCTACACAAGGTATAGTAGTAAGCTTTCGGTGGTATGCCTTCTGGTACTTTGGTTCAGAATGTATGACAGAGACACTATCACAGAGGAGTAAGCTAGCATAGCAAATACTCTGGAGTCTGGCCTCTTTTCAATATGCCATGCATTTGTGATATACGTCCACCAACTCTGGTAGGGTGCGGAGTATTCTACTGTAGACATAGATACGTCCATGTACATACTTTAATCTTATCCACTTTAGCCTCGGATACCCCCTTTATGTTGAGCAGCTTTTTCCGAGTTGTCATCTGAATACCCTACAGGGGCATGAAATACGCACGGTCATCAGGAATTATTGAATGATGTTGTTGTAGTGGCGGGCACCATGAACATCATACATTAAGATTTTAATGTGTGTCTGTCTGTGTGTGTGTGACGGAAGTGGGGTGTTCGTGGGGCGGGACTTAGCCTCGTTCCCAGGCCGTCTCGGGCCAGGGAACGAGGCTAGGTAGGACTAGACTAGTGACGCGCGACCTTCGTACTTCAATTTACTGAACCTCAAACTCTGCAAAAAACATTGGGCATGGGCTGGAACAGCTGGGGATACAAGCGGATGCAATCGGGGAGCAGTAGTAGTTGAAGCAGACGCAATCAGGGAGCAGCAGTTGAAGCGGACGCAATCAGGGAGCAGCAGCTGAAGCAAACGCAATCGGTGAGCAGCAGCCGAAGTGGACGCAATCGGGGAGCAGTTGAAGCGAACGCAATCGCGTAACGAGGAGCAGCAGCGAGCAGCAGCTGAAGCGGACGCAAGCGGCGAGCAGCAGCTGAAGCGGATGCAAACGGGGAGCAGTAGCTGAAGCGGACGCAAACGGGGAGCAGCAATTGAAGCAGATCGATGCGGCAATCAGGAAGCAGCACTGAGCTCTACACAGAGAGCTGTCCGGCGCCGGATTACTCACGTAGGCTAATGAGGGGGAAGTAGCTGAGCAAGCAAAGCTACTTGTAAATTTTAATGTGTAAATTAAAATACACATACCCTTATGGTGCAAATACCAGCACCTTTCAGCTTCTTGATGTCTGCAACATTCTACAGTGAGAGAATGATCGCACAGTATGATAAATGTACATTACGATGATAAATCTCATAGAGTACGTACCTGCTAGGAGGGAATGTTTACCATCACCCATGCATGGGATGGGACAATAGTATCCTGTGTGTGTGTATATCTGTCTTATTTTTATCAGGAGCGCATGAGCCACCAAAGGCGGCGAAGGAGCGTCGAACTCAGCATGTGCGCCCTAGCGGAAGTAGTAGTACTTCACATGTCCCAAACTTTCACCTTATACGGCAAGAGGCCATTACGTAAAAGTGTGAAAGACAATTTGGCATTTGTGCGGTACTGCAAAGGTCTTCCATATAAGGTATGACCATAAGGTGTGAAGGATCACAACATGTCTATACTAGTTCGAAGCTCCTTCGCTGCCTTCGGCAGCTCATGCACTCCTGGTTTTACCGCTCTACCGCCCACACTGTTTACTCTAGAGTTACAACTACTGTACCAATTACTTAGTTGAGGTACCGCACAAGTTCAAATCAGGGAATGTGCTAAAAACACTTATTTTGAAAGTTACGACAGTTATAGCTCACCACGGATTAAACTTTAGTGGCATGAAATTGCACTAGCGCTGTTACAAGAGTCGAGCACTGCTTCGAGCACTAAAGCAACACAAAACGAGTACTTTGACCACAGGTATGTGCGAGCAATACACACACCCAGTGAGTGTACTTTCACACAATGAACTGGAAATGCTTGGTGGTAAGCTCACATTCAGATTCATCCGACTTACGGCAGAACTCAGTCCAGACCTAGACCAAAACATGCTGGGTACTTGCAAACAGAGATCCTCCTTTCTTTAGCCATAGTGTTCACTGGCTGGCCACAGGACGTGTTGACTGCTGCTACTAGCAACGCAAGCACATGCTCCATATCCTGCCTTATAGGATATATTGCTAATTGCAAACGGCTTATACAGCTCCTCACCCTTGGAGCACTGCTCCTTGGGTTTGGTACTGTACCCCTCCGGATTGGCACTGTACGAGCCATACAGTACTGACTGCCATATGTCCTAGCTCAATGGGTACTACCGGTATGTCTAACAGACGTGCTCATCTGGTAACTGTGTACACTCAATGTACAACCAAGTACAATATAGAAGACAATGCAGCACTGTGCTTACAGGTTGCATTATACCACCTGCCTATGCATAGCTATATTGACTTACAATGCCGTGGTTCTGCAGGGAATCAATATCCTGGAAGAATGACTCCTGGTGGGGGATCAGAAGAGGGGGAAGACTTAAATTAGCTGTATAGTATACCACCCCACGTGCATGGATAGCCTTGGCAGAGAGGCAATGATCTATGGTGACTACAGTTAGGCTGCTATAGACTTCAAGTCATACCACAGACATTCCATCTGCAGGGATTACACAGGTCAAGGCCTAGCCTACATCCCACATTTTGTGCACTAGAAACCCCATGCATGAGGGATATCTAGCACTCAAACGAAAGGAAGGGATTCTACCTCACATGCTCATCGCCAGCAATAATCTGTGAGTCACCAGTCACAACATCCCAGGACTGATTTACGGGCGCAGGTACACGTTTCCCAGTCCTGTAAAATTAGTCCAGTGGTGCACTTGCGATTCTAATGTCTGCTGTGTATTGTACCATTGTATCTAAGACCATCATAGTGTGGCAAAACAACCAAGTCGTGAACCACTGGCTAGTAGCCAACGTCCAGTGCACCTAGTCACACAGGCACCCCTAACACCCCACCTAGGGTTATTGACTACGGGAAGTTGGTCACCCAAGAACTTGGCTTATACTTAAGGTTCACTGAGTACAAGTAGCTTCGCTCACTCAGCTGTCCCTTCACTTGGCTATACGTGAATAATCCAGTGCTGTGCAGCTCTCTGTGTGGAGCTGCTGTCCCCCGACTATGTCCGCTTCATCTGCTGCTCCCTGAATGCGTCTGCTTCAGCTGCTGCTCCCCAATTGTGTCAGCTTCAGCCTGCTTCTCTCTGATTGCGTCCACTTAAACTGCTGCTCCCCGATTGTGTCCACTTTAGTTACTGCTCCCCTATCATGATTCAGCTGCTGCTCCCCGATTGTGTCCACTGCTCCCCTATTATGTCCGATTCAGCTGCTGCTCCCTGATTGCATCTGCTTCAACTGCTACTTCCTGATTGCGCCCACTCAGCTGCTGCTACCCGATTGCCTCACCCAACCGTTCTGGAAGGTTCTAGCCCATGCATGCCCAACGCTCTTGAGCATTGGAGGTTCGGAGGGTGTAAAGGTCACGCACACGTCACTAGTCTAGTCCCGCCCCACTTCCGTTAGTCACACACAGACACATACATGCTTAAAATCAGCACTGTACTCTTAACTACTTAATGTATAGTCCTAGCTGGTATCAATCCATGCTAGGGACTAGAGGCAGGGAAGCACAAGAACAGTATCGACATCTTTGGTACAAGATTAATAGCATACACACAAAGAAGAAACCACTCTTGTTGGGAGTGTGTGTCATGGAATTCCATGTTATGTAACTCACCATTACATGAGGTAGGGAAACATTTACCTGTACCCACCTCATCACCATCCTCGGCGTGAAACTCATTATCACACACGACTTGATCCCCCTGAAGCATCATGGAACTGTACAACTTCTGTTAAGGTGAAAATATATGAACAGCACTCTAAAGTTCATTCCCATCAAGTACCATATTATACCTGAATAGATGCTATGTCCCAAATAAGTGCCACCCTCAAACAATTAAAGAGGTCCTAGTTGGTTCTACACAAGTCATAATAAGTCTCAAATAAGGTGTTCAAAGAACAATTTACCTCACACTGTAAATTGGTGCTTGTTGAACATTACCCAATGCCTGGTCTTTAGCATGCATCGTAGCCTAGTGTATCTAATTTAAGCTTCATATACCAAGCGAATTGGCTTTCATACTTGCAATGGGGACGATTATGATTTACTACAAGAATTTGGTTCATAGCACTCCTGCCATGAACTTGAATTGGTACACCCGGTATTGTGGAAGTAAAACAGAATGCCATGGTCAAGGTGAGTGAGAATATAGTATTTGACCAGTGGGTCAGCCTCATGGATGGAAAAAATACGTCTGAACATTATGACCAGCTTCCTGTGCCATGAAAGAATGGAATTATTGCATTGAACATCACAAGTCACGCGTATGGAATGTAAACCAAAGCACATGACCACAGCATGCTGCTTGTGTAGCATGTGACCAGTCTCCGCTGAACTGTCGTGACAGAATGTGTCTTCAGAGCTATAGAGCGAGCCTGCTATAGGCACACATTGAGAGGAGTTGTCTCACAAGTGTATCTGGGGGCTGCCTGTTATTGTTGCCCGGGTACCAGGAGGCTTAAACACAGACTGCCGTGATTGGATTGGGGTTCCAAAGAAGCCGCAGAAGCTAATAGCCTAGCTGTCGCAGTTGCCGTGTTTCTACTATCATAAACAAGCCCAATAGGCGGCTGGTATGTGGAAACCACACATTTGAGCCACAATCAGATTTTTGAACATCTTGAACCTCGTGCATGTGGCACGGAAAGCTGTCCATAGTGTCCTGACATAATTATTTTCTCCTCTGGCTCCACCCACTGGAAAGACAGTTGGCTCGCGAGACTATGAAATGCAGAACCAGAGATTTGCTGTGAATCATTAGTAGACAATATTAAATTTCCTAGTCATATTATCAACCCTTCAACCTTTGAACGTAACTCAGCCCCCCCCCCCAGAAGACAACATGAACATAAACGGCACTGACATACACCAGACCGGATTTGCTAGCCCATAAAATGATGGCCTCATGCATGGTAGGCTAGCTGTACTCATAGCTATATGTAAAAGCAACGTCTCACCGTTGAACGCCACATGCACAAGTCCACCAGCGCAGCACTGCACGTCCAAATAATTTGCGATCAGACCGCCACAGCTGAAAACTGGCGCCACGCGCGCCCCTGTTAACCCTTTAACCACCGAATTCTTCCCACCAAGACAACACATTTTCATGCATTCAGCGCACACCACTTTCGTAGGTACTCCTCTCCCACAGCATTCGCTCCTCAGCGGCCAAACTTGGTGGGGCCCGCACACATGGAGAGACCCCTCTGGCAATACCGTTAATGATATTCATGACCCCCCACAAGCCCAGCAATCGGAGGTCAAAGGTGGATGTCAGCCGGATTTTCACCCAGCATTTCCCTAAACTTGGGCCAGATCTGACTGATGGCACACCTTGCACCACCAATTTGCAGGTTTTCTTGAGGCCCTGGGTGGGGTCTATGAATATCATTAGAATCAAAAATTCTCGGGTCAATGAATCTCATTAAAATCAAAAAACGCCCACGACAGGCAAAGGGGGGGCGCAGCCCCCCCTTTCGATACCCCCCCGCTTGTACGTTTAGTGGGGGAGGCGCGCCGAAATCTGACCAAATTTTTGAGTTCGGCCCTCAAAGTCGTCCCTAGGCCCTCTGAAGCCTTTTTGGTCTCTTTTTGGACTGACGAGAAGCCCTACAAGTGCATAGGGTCTAAATGACGCCTATAGACGTCAATGGGGCTTAAAGGGTTAATTCTTGCTAATAAAACTGAATAAAACTGGCGCACACACACTGGAGGCAGCATGCCTCCAGGCCAGTGGATGGCTTTGATTGGACTTCAATGGGGAAGTTTTGGGAGGCCATTACTTGGACACTAGGCACATCCTACTGGGTATTTTGGCCGGTCGTACATACTTTGGCGTAAAATGGCAAATATTGCCTTTGTGCATAAAGGGAAAATTTTAATGCCTTTGTGCATAAAGGGAAAATTTTACGCCATGGCTGTCGTTATGTACATAATGACAGCATTTTACGCCATGGGGTTTGGCGTAAAATCCCCTTGTGAAAAGTGGCGCGACCACTTTATACAATGTTGCGTATATTGCGTATACATAAAGGGAGAATTTTACACCAATGAACTAAACGAATGGGGTTACCTCTAATGGACCTAATTGACAGGGCTCACCCCATCCGGGTTCATGGTACCAACGGCGTAAAATTGCTCCTTTATGTAGCATAAGTTGCTTATACATCAAGGGAGAATTTTACGCCAATGAACTAAACGAATGGGGACCTAATTGACAGGGCTCACCCCATCCAGGTTCATGGTACCAACGGCGTAAAATTGTCCCTTTATGTGGTTATCATAAGTAGCTTACACATAAAGGTAAAATTTTACGCCATTGAATGGGCCGGGTTACCCCTGACGGACCTTATTGACATGGCTCACCCTATCCAGGCTCATGGTGGAGATATAATTGCAGGGATGGGGGAAAATATCTGAATCTGATCGATGAGATTTGGCGGTCAACATTGGTCACAAATGACAATTTCAAGTTACGACGATGATTGATATAACGTAAGCTTCATAAAATTCATGATTATGGGTTCATTTGAAGGATAGCATTATAAGTATATGAAAAAAAGTAGTTATAGTCACATATATAGTCTGACGTCATTGTCTGGAAACCAAACCTCGGCTGTCTCATTGTCGTCCTGAAACTTGACAACCCACCTGCCAGTTTCAAGTTGAATGAGTCCAACCATCCCCGGTACCACTTCCCATCGTACTTCAACATTCTTACGTGCATCTGGATTCTTGGATTTTGGTACACTTTTTGCTAGCTACATGCTCTTTTCCCTTTTGTGACTTTTTGGGGGGAGGGCTGGATCTGTATTCTCTGCTCTCAGTATGGGGCTGATTTACTGAGCTGTCTGTCAGTGGCATTTCTAGGCTAGGGAAGTTAGCAGGGCCCGAATTGCTGTACGTCATCATGTACATAGTGACAACCTTGGCGTAAAATTCGCATAAAGGCATACATGGCACAACTCTTCCTTCCCTTGCGCCAAAGTCTCTACATGATACCACCATGCACACATAATCAGTTTATTCTTGAAATTCCTTGAGACAACTTCATGGTTTGCATTACAAGTTCAGGTGCTCACTTATAATTTCTTGACCTGCGGATGGGTTAGCCCTACCATCAGACCCTGTTGGACTTGCCCTCTCCACCTGTATAGTACCATTAACCTGGATGGGGTGAACCCTGTCGATTAGGTCTGTCAGGGGTAACCCCGTTCATTTAGTTTATTGGCGTAAAATATTCCCTTTATGTAAAAGCAACATAAAGGGACAATTTTACGGCGTTGGACTAACCCTCAATTATTTTTTGCATTATAGAACCATAAACCTGGATGGGGTGAGCCCTGTCAATTAGGTCCGTCAGGGGTAACCCCATTCGTATAGATTGTTGGCATAAATTTTTCCCTTTATGTATAAGCAACTTATGCTACATAAAGGGACGATTTTACACCGTTGGACTAACCCTCAATTATTTTTTGCATTAACCTGGATGGGGTGAGCCCTGTCAATTAGGTCCATTAGGGGTAACCCCATTCGTTTAGTTCATTGGTGTAAAATTCTCCCTTTATGTATACGCAACATTGTATAAAGTGGTCACGCCATTTCACAAGGGGATTTTATGCCAAACCCCATGGCGTAAAATGCTGTCGTTATGTACATAATGCCACCATGGCGTAAAATTTTCCCTTTATGCACAAAGGCAATATTTGCTTTACACCGAAGTCTACATGACCATTTTGGCCCCACCAAATTGATTCATTTTCTCGGACAGACCAGTCCCAAACTGGCTTTGACCCAGGTGGCAGGCAAAAAAAAGAATATCTTCCCACCAACACTTGACCACGTGCACAGTTTGGGCTTTCACTGCGCTTGACACGCGAGTGCATATTGATTATCATGGTCTCATTCTGGTATTTCCTAGATGTTCAGTTCGTTCAGATAGCTAACAAGTGTAGCTAGCTAGCTAGTACTTGCTAGCAGCAAAGTTTTCCGAGCTGCAGCCTTGTCCAGCCGGCCAGGCTAGATGTAGCATAATGCTAGTTAGTGGCAAACGGGGGCATAGGTCCCCAATGCCACACCCCCGGGATCTGCCCCTGCCTCTCTACCTTCTTCCCCCCCTCCCTCCTTTCGCTTCCTCTCTCCCTTCTCTCCATGACCTTTGTTTCCTCTCTCCTCCTTCTCCTTTTTCCCATAGCTAGCTACTTCACAATTGAGAAAATAGAAAATAGACGACAAATGGCTAAGATTCAGTTAACCAATTAGCTAAGTGCCATTGATACATTTTGTGGATTAAACTTCTCAACTCAAACATCAATAGCTACATTAAGATCTTAACGTGTGTGTGCCTGTCCATGACGGAAGTGGGATGTTTGTGGGGTGGGACCTTTGCACTTCTTAAGAATAACATTGGGCATGGGGCCATGGGCTGGCTACAGCAGCAGAGAGCTGCCCGGCGCCAGATTGCTCACGAAGTAGCTGAGCGAGCAATGCTACTAATTATACAACAGTTGTGTCCTACACATTGTACTGAAAAAAGATGACTGCATGTATATGTGTGGTCAGTATCTCTGATCTACATTAAACCGTATACTAGCTAGCTACATGACAAACTATACAGCAGATTGAAAAAACCCTACTTGCAATCAAAAATACTACACTAGCTGATTACAAGTATTACTGCATACTACGGTACAATAAACAGAATGTTAGATGACAGTTAGTACATAGAATTATCAGTAATTGTCAATTGCATCATAAAATTAATACTCTAGCTAACTCGGAAGCGTAGGCAGTCATTCTTCGCTTGTTTGTGCACTAGTTGGGTATGCTTGATAAATGCGGGAAATCCAAATCCATCAACTCTCTCTCTACCAGTCACTAGTACTCTGTCAGCATGTTGATCTGGTGTTGATATGTAGGGGATGATCCTCGTAAGTGTTTCTTCTCCCTCCTGGTCCAGCAACGTGACGGTAATGTTCTGCTTGAATGGCCATTTTAGGTGGTCATCAAACTCTCCTCGCATCATACAAGCAAACACTGAGACATGAGTACCGTTGCTGCCACCATTACCATTAGCATCTACCCTGAGGCACATCTTGTACCCTTGTGGGTGGGTGTAGAATGGTGGGGAGTACCACTGATCATTGTTGCATTTGTGTTCACTGAACTTGGTCATAACAATTTCAACTGGAATTATTCCCATGTGTGATTTCATGAGTGTGGCATCCTGTTTCTGCATTTGCATCTCTTTCTCCAAATTAGTATGTTTCCTGTTAAGTGCAGAAACTTGTTCTTTGAGTCGTTTTGTGTCAAGATCTTCCTTGGTAGATGCTTTAGTCTGCTGTGTTTGTAGCTTGGCGATCTCTTTCTTTCTTGCTTCACTCTCCTCAGTTAGGGTACTAACCATAGCCTTTCTGTTCTCCTCTTGTTGTTTCCTGAGTTCAGCGATCTCTCCTTGTAATGCCAAGTTGTTCTTTGCAAGCTCATCCATTTCTTTCTCCAAATCACTTTTAAGTTGTGCAAGTTGCTCATCTCTTCCAGCCAATTTCATTGTCAGCTTTCTATTCTCTTCTGCCAGCTTCCGGTTGTGGAGAGCCAAGAGAGTGATATGGCCGAAGGAATTTTCCTTGATATGCTCTGACATTTCTTTGCGAGGTAGCTGGATATCACAGCCAATATAGCAGAAATCACAGTCAACTACAGTGAAGGGGCATTCTGTGTTCACATGCTTTTCCACATGTTGCCGTTCAGGAATGGTCCCGCATTTGTTAGGGCAGGGTATTGGATAGCATTTGCATATTGCCCAGTGGTTGTTGACTATGTCGTCATGTGCTGAGTTATAGTCATTGCAGAACTCACAAGTGAAAGGGCGCTGGGGGCAGATATCAACTTCATGAGCTTCAATGTAACAACGCTGGAAGTACTGATTGCAATAAGAGCATTTGATTTCTGCAAACTGACAGCCAATAAGCCGTTTACCCATTTCTGGATCCGAATTTAAGTGGAGATCCAGCTGTCCTAACTCACCAACCCACTCGCAGCCTTCTTTTGTATGTGTGCATCGCACCTGTAACGATTTCAGTGTTCGCTCGAGAGCTTTCTCATAAACCAAGGTGTATTCTTCCTCGTTGCAGAAAGGGCATGCCTTCTCAGCCTCTTTCACGCGCTTTATACACGATTTGCAGAACTTTCGGCAGCAGCAAGTGACAAGATGGGGCTCGCGAAGAATCTGTAAACAAATTGGGCATTCGGTTTGAAGATGATCTGGGAGTTTTACAACCTCACACTCGTATCCAGCGATAGGCGTTGCCTTCGACATATCATTTTTTGCTAGGTCTTCAACCTGGAGACGGCGATGGCACCCTTGCCCCAAGGGTACTGGGTCTTCTTCGCCTTCGGCCATCTTGGGTCGTGGTAAGGTAGTGTGCACAATGATATACAAGAAGTATGCGGAACTAGCAGACTAGTAGGACACGCTTACGGAGGTACGCGAAACTCCGTATCACGTCTAGTTTCAAGATATCGTGAACGGAGTAATGTGACGGACGCTACCCACGTGGAACCATTAAAGATCGCCTTCAAGTGGGCAAGTTGGCTTCGTCTGTTCTCTCGATGTGAATTCGCTGTCGGCTGGAGGTAGCCACAGTTCAAAGCAGCGATGGATGCCTTCAAGAAAATCTACCTCTCCCCTCCCAAGGCCCCAGACTTTTTGCGCTATAAATCTCTGAAATAGGGGCGGGCTAAGCGGGTTAATTACCCCGCGCGCGCATGCGCGAAGCGGGGTTAAGCAATCGGTTTTGTCCGTCTGTCTGTCAGTCGTCTGTCAGTCGTCTGTCGCCCGGACAAAATTGAAATCTCGCCACATAGACCCTCAAAAACCATCCAAATGGAGTCAAACAATAGCAAATAGCAAAAAACTGCTCTGTGTGTACCTGACTGAAGTCAAGGCGCTCCGTTTCGCTGCATTTCGGCTATTTCCTGCTTTTCATAACTATTCATAACATTGGCTCCACCTCTTCGTGACCTCAGAGTCCCATCAAGAACAAGACACGCAGTGCATTTGGAAACTTCATGCTTCGAGATGACCGCTAGAAAACAGTGTTTTCTCACGATCTATGTACTTCACAGACATCGTGGCTATTGTTTCGGCTGTTTTTTCCAGCTATTTCCTATTGTCCGTAACATTTGGCCCCACCTCTTCAGCTTCACAATATTATATACGGTAAGCGGTGACTCCCATACCTGCATAGGCAGAGATAGCCTCGTTCCCAGGCCCAAGACGGCGAGCCTGGGAATGAGGCTATAACACAGAGATGTCACGTCGGTGCTGTCGATTGTAGCTAGCTGCACTATATCCTGTAGACGTTCCGCGCGGGGTATGTGTTCTATGAACATCTCTAGTTATTGGTGATGTTTGAGCGAAGATATCCGGAGAACGGGAGCAGCTAAAAATACCGGACCTGCATCACAGGATTGCCCGTTCTCTGTGGATTCTTGTGATACCGGTGACATCCCCATCAGGTTTGGAGCTACAGGCCTCTGAATCCAACCATGTTTTGAGGAATTTGATGCATATGGTGTGTTTGTGCAGTCGTTGCTCACAAACCGTACATGCTATGGACATGGAAATTATGCCACTGGATAGAGCAAAGATCAATGTTGCCAATGTGGTCCCTGTATTGGATGACAACCCTGTTGTACGTGGAGCTATGGGTGCTTCAAATGAACAATTTTTCAAGATTTGATGTCTATAGCTATGTGACTTCGTCCAAGTCTAACTGGGATGAAACAGATGTGGATCCAGTTGGCACTTTCACATCTTGCATGCATTCCTGAAGTACTACTGAAGTGCTTGGACACAATCTAATCCGATGGTGCACAAATCTATTCCGATTCCGGATAACTCATTGTGACTGTACCATAAACATGCAGACTGATTTAGCTACCTACCAAAATAGTTAATAGTTCATAATGCACATACCAAAAAGAGTTAATAGTTCATAATGCACATTAATTCTGCTGTTGACATTAATTTGTATTGGTGCTGCTGTACGCGTGTAGTACCTCGCGATATGTAACTAGATTGTCCATGGATGTACCAATGTCTTGGAGTGTTTGTGTCGCTAAAATCAAACTCAACACATTGCTCCAATCTCTTTGTACGGTGCTGCTGCATGCTTAGGGACATGGCTTTATTAATAGCTACTAGCCAGCTGCTAGTCTAAGAAATACAATAATCAATAACATGATTGTAATGTTCTGGCCATATAATATGATAGCTAGCACTGCTGCTGCTGCTACTACACTGTAGCCACATTGACAGCAGCAACAATTATTACAAAGACAATGCCCACAACGATTGACACGATGCCAACGATAATGGAGGCAATGTTCAGCCAGAGAGCCACCTTGGCTTTCTTCTCTGCACCAGTTGTGTCCCCTTCTTCTGCTAGCTTCTTGGCCTACATGTATAACAATGCCGGTGGTCCCATGCACCTAATGTACACTCAACCTACCTCACCATCTGACTACTCTATCTCTATATTGCTGAAATATTGGATTTGGGGGAAGCATAAATACTAGAATAGTTTATCTGTGTGGCTATACCAAGTGCACATGCATGCGGTAGGGAAGATTAAACGTGCAAGATTATGTAATAGTTCTATATGTCTCTGCTGGCAGACATTAGCCAATTTTGTCTAATGATCAGTCTTTGGGGGTTCAGCAGATGATGTCTCCATAGGAAGTGTTAGCTAATCATTAAGTATAGTGCAGAGCTGTTGCAAATTCACTCACTTCCTTTGCAATGAAGATGGCTGCAATACTGCAGGGTAGAGCACACCAGCTTCCAGCAAAAACACACATCAGTGTAATGGCCACTGAAGTAGTGTAGTAGTGGTCGGAAGCACCAGCCCTAAATGCACTTATGATGGGGATGGTCAGATGGGGAGAAGCATTTAGGGCTGATCTTGGCTGTCCAGTGATAGTCCTTGGCTGCTGTTGCTGCTGTGTCAAATATAAGACAAACTTGTATGAAACGGTATTTACTCACAAATGGTAATTATTTATGTTATGACAAATTCACCGGATTGTCATCAGTTGTACTGCTTGGATGAGGAGTGTGACCACTTTGAGTGCCTACATAAATCCGATATGTACAAGGATGAAACTAAATGCATGCATGCATGCAAACGTTGAATTTGCTTTACTCAGTGAGCTAATTAGCTAAAGAATTTATTGTCCTGATGAAACAACCAAAATGCTCTAGACTGCTTTTACCTTGAGATGCCATGATGTCCTGCTGCAGCTGAATGGAACTAGCTTGGTGTTATAAGTCAAGGGACTGCGTACCTAGGAAGAAGTGTTCAAGCAGTCTATATATAAATGCATAGCTTCCACTTTGGAACTGAAAGAATAGCATAGCTACTTCATAACAGTATAGCTACTGCATGCAAGCATGCATCACTGTGAAAACAAAGTTGTCATCTTAACGCAGTTGTATGTTATCTCAATGTGAAAACAAGTGTGAAAGCAAAGCTGTCATTTTAATGCAGTTGCTATAATAATCTGTTTTGTTGTTTTAGATTAGCATATAGTATACATACTGAAACTGACAAAACATACACATGGCTCAATTTTTGCCAATTACCATAATTTCCATTCCCATATTTTGCCAATATCTGGGTGATCCTGCAGTCCGGCCGGATCGGCCTTTACACATGCACCATGCATAACAACACTCATTTCCACATACACCATGTCCTGTGAGTTGGTAGTGCTATCATCCACCTACGTAGCTATACAGCAGAGTTATGCTTGAATCTTCCTAGCTGCTCCCCTCTCAGGCTAGCTGAATCCCTGATCACCAACTCTATCTCCGAAATTAGAAACACTTTCTTCCCTCTGCAGTAGCAGAGGGAAGAAAGTGTTTTCTAATAGAGTTGGACCGGGTGACCAGTAGCTAGCTTGTATGCACCATGACACTGACTGAGATGCAGTATTCATGTTAGCCTCGTTCCCAGGCCGCGTGGGAGGAGGAAAGACGGCCTGGTATCCACTGTTCGCGCAAGCGCAGAAACAAGTGAGAAAGCGCTTTCTGTGCGTCTAAGGTGTCTGGAAACTTGCCACGCTGTCAGGAACCTGCTTCATAAGTGCCCTGAGTTTCGGTTTGACTTCGCCTACGCGCGCGGGAACGGCATGTAAACCGTCGCCACTGTCAACAGACACGGCAGACATGAGAAGTAACTTACACAGACGAGAACGCCAATCTTCGCACAATCCTACATCACTGAAGAGAGCAGCGGAATACTTGGGTCGCCCTTCTGAACGACAGATTCGACAGAAATGCTTTGCAGCAACTTTTTGACTTGAGCGTGTACGTAGATTAGACCTTGAATATTCGGTCCGGATATGTTCCACGTGGAATGACAACGTAAACATTACAATTTTACGGAAATGTACCGGAAATAGCGGCGCTTGCGCGAGCAGTGGATAACCAGGCCGTCTTTCTCTCCTCCCACGCGGCCTGGGAACGAGGCTATATTCATGTGTGCATGTGTTTCATATGTGGCCGTGTGCTCGCGTCTCAGTGTACGTATGTGAAGAGTTGCAGTCCTGTGGATGCCAAATATCAAGACGGTAACAACGATATATAGCTACCTACATATCTACAGATTCAGGTAATTAGAGACAATTTTTCCATTTTGCGTGAAGGGGTGCCGAATAATTAGGGATGCCGAATTTTTAGAAGATATACGGTAATCGCTTTCAATGTACTCATTGCCGAGCGCCTTAGCGCGAGGCAACTAATCGTGCAGTGTAGCGTCTGTAAGGTAGGGCGGGGTAATTCGGGCCACGGTATAATACGGGGTAATTCGGGCCACTTCAACGTTGCAACAGGAAAGAAGCATCCTTTTTATTCTTGCTTCTAGTGAGTTGTAGGCAGGTTGAGTCCCTGGATATACATGGCCAGAAGTTTGCCTAAAGTCTGTCCGTTTTTAGTTACCGTTGACCTGAAGTTGAAGTGTCCCGAATTACCCCGTGGCCCGAATTACCCCGCCCTACCTTATATAATTGTATATATAATATTATATCCGTCACACTTTAATTGCGCGGGGCCCGGGCAGGGGGCGGTTGCATCGCTGGGGTTTCTGTGGTCCCGGCCGCATCTTCAACCTCAAGAATCTTCAGCAACTTCGCGAGCAAGTTAACTTCGCACGCTGAACTGACCTTCGCACCTTCGTTTTTCTTCCACAGGAAACCACGCCTACTATTACAGATTGTGAGCGTGCGCGAGGCACAGACACTGCGCATGCGTATTCCTAGTAAGCTGGAGAAGACAGCAGCCAAGAGCCTTTGCCATGCCAGTTTGCCCTTAGCGCTTGACTGTGTTAGGCAACGCTACGTCGTGGCGACAACTTCTGAAGACTTTTGCGCTTGATTGTGCTAGTTGTGAGCTCTGTGGGATCAAGTTGAGAATTTCTAGTGGAAGCAAGGTCAGTCCGGCAGTAAAGGGATCAAGTACAACGAAGGGCCCCCTCTAGGTGCAAGCTAATGCTGGCCATAGCCCTAAGGGCCGTTCTTCGTATTTGAAGTGCCTGAAAGGACTGCTAAACAAACGGGAAGCAGATTCCATGGACGGCGAAGGATGTTTCAAAAACCTATGGGCCATGGGTGAGCGGCAAAAGGTTAGCTAGTACATCTTCTCTCCCGATATGAGTAGCCATGATTGCGCTTGGTCGACACGGGAGCCTTCAGCGGACGCTTTCGCAGGCACACCACGGGATTATACAATGTACAATGATTACTGTCGATTGCACTTCGCTTCGAACATGCGTATTGCGTGCCAAGTTTTGCGGCAAGAACTTCCTGTGGGTGAAGCTTTACGGAAATCGCACGGCCCGCAATACGGAAGCTGCGGGCACTTTGTTTATGAAAATTCTGCTTCAATGCAAGGTACACAGATAGCAATCGCTAATATAAGTGTGCACCTAAACTAAGTAAACAGTGGTGATATATGATGTTTAAACTGCAAAAGTGAGGTACAGTTTACAGCAACAATAGGTAAATTATTCCATACAGATAAGATGGTGGGTAAAAATGAATATTTAAGAAGGTTTGTACGTGCATAAGGAATGTTAAATTGGTGATTATGATTACACCTTAAGAAAGGTAACAATGATGGAGACGGGAGGCAATGTGCAGGGAAGTACTCAATATTATTAATAATTTTATAGAATGAACAGAGAGACAAATAGAGTCTGCGGTTCTGGAGGGAGGGAAGCTGAGAAAATTGAAGGAGATCCTGATAGTTTGCATGAAAGTTCTTTGAACAAATTCTCAGAGCAAATTTCTGGATTTTCTCCAAGTTGTCTACGTCTTTTGCAGAGTGTGGGTTCCACAATTGAGCCCCATATTCCAGGTGCGGCCTAACTAGAGCTACATACAACTTTGCCAGTACATTTGGGTCTGTATTATTAGAAAACTGGCGGTACAAGAGACCTAAAAGTTTCCTTCCTTTAGCGCAAATTTCCTTAATATGTGCTGACCAACTGAGGTCCGAGGATAAAGTCACCCCAAGATATTTATACTGGTACACCATTTCCAATGGGATATGGTTAAGGCTCATTGTTGATGGATTTGAATTCCTCTTTCTGGTAATCACCATACTCTTGCACTTGGACACATTAAATGACAAATGATTGGCTACTGACCACTGATAAATGTTATCGATGTCCTTCTGAAGTTCAGCGTAATCAGCAGTAGAGTAAATAGTCCTATGGAGCAACATGTCATCAGCATATAATGCTAACTTGGTCCCTTCAGATAGATTCAGGGAAGAGATGCTGTCTACATATATGAGAAAGAGTAACGGTCCCAAGACGGAACCCTGTGGCACCCTGAAATCACATGTGTTGGATTCGATGATGTTCCATTTACAACAACGCTTTGCTCACGGTGTGATAGGTAGCTATGAATCCACCTTAGGATCAGTGGATGAAGGTGTAACTGTTCCAATCTTTTCAACAAGCTTCTGTGAGGTACAGTGTCAAATGCTTTCTGCAGGTCAAAAAACACACAGCATATCTCATGGTTCTGATCTAGGAGCCTTGCCCATTCTTGTGTGATAGAGAGTAGCGCTGTGGTGGTAGATTTACCCCTCTGGAATCCCCACTGTATATCTGAAAGTGGTTGGTGTTCAGCCAGATGGTTGCTAAGTACTGAGTGGAAATGCTTTTCCAGGAGCTTACTTAGTATTGAAAGTAGGGATATAGGCCTGTAGCCAGATGGACTGTGTTTAGCTTTTGATTTTGGTATGGGTACAACACTAGCTGTTTTCCACATTTTTGGAAAATGGCCTTTGGATATGGAGAGGTTGAACAGGCTTGTTAATGAGGGAGCTATACTGTACACAGTAGCTTTCAGCATATGTGCTGATACACCATCAGGACCATTAGCTTTCGCTATGTCCAAATTTTGACAAGCTCTATGATTTTGTCAGTAGTACAGAGGAGGTGATCAGGGCAACTTTCATCTTGAACACTCTCAGGTACATATACCTCAGATAAAGGAGGCTCGGCATGGTTCCAGCAGTTAGAGAAAAAGGTATTTAGCAAGTGTGCTTTCTCCTCGTCACTGACAGCATTAGCATCATCATTATTCAGAGTGGGAATTGATTCTTCCTGTTTGTTCACGAGTTTGACTGTCTTCCAAAACTTCTTGCTACTTGCATCAGTAAGAGAATGGAAATACTTCTGTTTTTCTAAGCGTAACATGCTTGTCACTTCATTCCTCACTCTCTTGTACTCAGCAAATTGAGAGGGCCTTTGAGTCCTTTTTGCTTTTTGAAAAATACTGTTACGTTTTCTCATATGTCTAATGATGCTGCTAGTTAGCCACGGAAGATTTCGCTTCCTTCGTATGTCTTGCTGAGGTATGCACACCTTCATTATGTCAAGGAACTTTCTCGTCCAGCGTTCAACTGATATGTCAACATCATCAGAGAGCATGGAGTTCCAGTCAGTTTCATTGATCAGTTCACAGGCTCTTGTGAAGTCTGCATCCTTATAAATCCAGACACGCCTTGGTTTATTATTAGGAGGCCTTGAATGTGTTTTCCATTTAATACCTAGTGACACACCGAGATGGTCGGAGGACGAGAGTGGAGGGACTGTTGCACAGGTCTGGAGATGGTTTACATCAGAAATCAATGCTAAGTCAATAAGGGTTGTGCCACCACTTGGAGTCACATGTGTAAAAGATGGAACTACCTGGGTTAATGAAAAACTGTACAAAATATCCCTGACATATGAAAATAAATAGTGATCTGGAGTACAAAAATCAACATTAAAATCCCCCAATAACAAAAAACTAGAAAACTGAGCTGGATTTAGAAGCTGTAGTGTGGTACACAGATTATCAAAAATAGAAACTGCAGATGAAGGAGGGCGATAAAAAAGACATATACAAAACTTACTCAAAAATAACTTGGATGGGACTGATAATGCAAGAAATTCTAAATTATGTGGGCCACCCTGTAACTCTACTTTACATAAAAGAGAATCTAGCACATATATGACAACACCTCCACCATGCCTATTTCGGTCATGTCTGTGTATCTGGTAACCAGGCAGCAATAGTTCATTGTCTGTGATGTCGTCAGATAGCCAGCTTTCAACAATGCAGATTAGATCCGGCTTCTGAAGCAATAACTTAGCTCGTAATTCATCTAGTTTGGGGTACAAACTCCTGGCATTGTAATAGAGAATAGTGAGCTCATTAGAATTTTGTACAGCCTGAACGAATGTTCTAAACTTCGAATATTCGTTCGAATGTCGAATGTTCGAACTAAGGGGATTCCCCTCCGAATTATTGTTAATTAATTAGTACACTCCACGTGGCCAAAAATTTTCAAGATGGCTGATAGTAGTGCTAGTACTAGCAGTAGGCCTAGTTGTTCTACTGAACACGAAGACGATAGCACAGACACTGGTAGCTCTGAGTCCGTAGTCCCCAGCCGTAGTTTGTCTCCTGAGCGTGAAGAGACCACCGGCATTGGTACCGCTACCAATCGGGCGAAATCTGATGTTTGGCTGTATTTTTCCAAGGGCCCAACGAGTACGAGTGTTTTGTGTACTTTGTGTAAAAGAGAATATGCCTATCGCGGCGGGACAAGCAACCTGCGAGACCACCTTGTTCGTTCGCATTCCGACAAATTCAAGCCACAATCTGTGCGGAAACAGTCGTCACTGGATTCACTACTGACTAAGCACAAGTGCTCCACGAGCCGAGCGAAAGAGATCACTAGCCGTATAGTGGACATGGTTGCTCGAGACCTTCGCCCTGCTGCACTTGTTGAAGGAGGAGGCTTTAAGGATTTAATGAAGTATGTTGAGCCTGGCTATAAAGTTCCTACAGCAACACACATTTCTGAAGCAGTTCGTAAAAAGCATGTGGCTGCCAAAGGATCTCTGAAAGTGAAGCTCCAGGATGCTAAGAGTCTCGGGATAACCACGGATATCTGGACAAGCTGCGCCAATGATGCCTATATTTCAGTCACTGCTCACTTCATTACAGATAGTTGGAGGCTGGTATCTTGCATCCTAGGAACCTGTCCTTTCCCTGGCCATCACACTGCAGTCAATATAGTTGACAAGCTTAAGGAGGTCATTCGAGACTATGGTCTTACGATGGATCAAGTCAAAGCTATAGTACATGATCAAGCCTCGAATATGGAACTTACTGGGCGAATTCTAGAAGAGGAATTTGAGTGTGAGAATCTGAGCTGTGCAGCTCATCGACTTCAGCTATGCATTAATGAAGGACTGGAGATAAATGCTGTATCTAGGGCTATTGGAGCTGGAAGGAAACTGGTCACTCACTTTCGCCATAGTGCCCTTGCCACTACAGAGCTTCAGAAGCGTCAGAAAGCAATGGGGTTGCCATCTAAAAGGCTCCAACAGGACTGCCCAACACGCTGGAACAGCACTTACTATATGGTTCAGAGTTTACTTGCAAACAGGTGGCCTTTGACAGCTGTCTTATCAGATGAAACCATCACCAAACGGCAATATCGCTATCTGGATCTGTCTTCTGATAACTGGATGATACTGGAAGATTTAGTCAAGCCTTTGCAACCTCTGGAGGTGGCAACAGTGTTTTTGAGTGAAGAGCACAACACCTCACTATCAGCTGTCCTTCCAATCGTTCATGGCCTGGTGAACCAGCTAGTTGCCACAGAAGATGACTCTGCGACTATGAGACAATTCAACGTAACAGTGTCATCCGCACTGCGGAGAAGATGGTTACTGGACAACATTGCCCCCAAGAAGGTGTCTGTTCTAGCAACAGCATTAGACGCTAGGTTCCGAACACTGAAGTTTCTTACTGAGGATCAGAAGTTAGCTGTAAGAGCAGAACTTTCGAGCCTCATGACAGCTGCAGATGGTGAAAGTAACAGTACCGTGTCTCCCCCTTCTCCCAAGCGCCAGAAAACAGCCTTTGATATACTTCTTGGAGAACAGGATGAGAGTGAAAACACAAGCATCGAGGATGAACTTCATCGATACTTATCAGAAAAAGTGGCCCCTAGAAACTCCAATCCGCTGGAGTGGTGGAAACAGAACAATTTCAGGTTTCCAGTGCTAGCTAAAGTGGCTAGGTCGATATTGTGCATTCCAGCGACTTCAACATCGAGTGAGCGACTTTTTTCTACAGCCGGTTTAACAGTTACAAAACTCAGAAGCTGTCTAAAGCCTGAAAATGTAGATGCTTTGGTATTTCTCAACAAAAATTTTGAGTATCTCTCTTAAGTCTGTACATTGTACTCTTTCCAAACCTATACTGTTGTACTTGCATCCTTGTGTGGTCTGTATACACTGTTTACACAACTAATGAATCAGTAATGATACAAATTAGTTGCTGTGTAAGCAAACAGGAAATTATACCGGATGTTCGTTCGTTAGTGTAGCCGAATGTTCGAATCAGGGAATTCCCCATTCGTTCAGGCCCTAGTACACTGGACCTACGAGAGCAACCACCCTCCACGTCAGACTGTAAAGAAGTTAGTTGTGGGCCCCCTCCATCCCTTGAGGGGGCTGTGATACTAAAGGGGAGACCGACATACTAGGGTTGGTGCTTTCAATGGGTTGGGGACTAGCGGGCAAGGAAGGGTTAGCTGGTTGATGATGAGTGGCATTTTGCTGAGGCACTGCTTGTTCAGGGGAAGCCAACAATGGCTGCTCTGATTGTTCAACAATATGCAATTGTTCTGCAGGAGGACAAACAGCGTCATCACCATAACTGAGCACAGGCTCAAGCCTCCAGGAAGTCTGAACACTTATTGCTGGCCATTCCTTTTGCAGCTGTTCTAGAACACTCTCCTCACCCCTGACAACAAACCACCATTTCGTTACTCGTTCGTCATTACGTGCCGTCTTGAACTTCCTTTTGACCACTAGCCCCATTGCATTTATGCTTGTAAGAGTTTTGAGGGCATTTTCGACAGCAAGAGTTGTTGTGCTCCTGAGGGTGCCCCAAACTTTTCTGGCTCCCTTTACTGGTATACGTTTCCTGTGTGCATGACCCCGCTCAGAGGAACCATTAACAGAGGCAGTATTAGAGGTAGCAAGCTTGCCACCAGGTGGTGCCCTTTGAGTGTTACTGGTACCCTTAGGCCTATACCCGCTGTTGCTGGGGAGCCCCTTATCAAGCCGCTTGCCCCGTTTCCCACCACCAGCTACCACATTCCAAGGTAACTTGCCTGTACTGCCCGAGCCTTCCACGCCCTCCAGTCTGTCGACGGCAGACGTAGACTGCCGGAGCTTCTCCACTGCTGCCTTCAGCTCGAGAACTTCAGCATTCATTTGCGTGAGTGTCATATTTGCAGAACACAGTTTCCGTGAAAATCCACGGAAATACGCATGTTCGAAGCGAAGTGAAATTCCTCAAGCCCGCTTTGTTCACCACCCCCGTCTCCCCGCGAGGCCAAGGGCCGTGGTGTGGGCACGAGAATTAGCGCTTCCTGTTACTCTCCCATTCGCGCATGCGCGCGCGGGGTTAAAAAGCGCGGCAATGGGTGGAACCAGCTGCGACATTTAAACCGACGGACAGGCCTTGTTCAATCTTGGGTTGATTCACTAAGCGAGCAAATGTCTTGCAATTTAGCAAACTGCGCTGATAGTTGCAAACGAGGCGTTGCTGAAGCCGAAACCGGTGATGAAAGTGACATCACCCTTTTGAAGTGTAAGCGTCATGGCGTTTGCTCTAAGTGTTTGGAAATCAGGGCAATGGTTAGACCAACTAAACTTCTCTCTTGTGATACCTGCCCCAGTCCGGTCTCCTCCCCTGAGAGGGATGATGCTAACGTTGATACGCCGTGTAGTGTGAAACCTGCCGACCAGCTAGGTGTGTGGATCTACGTCGATGATTCCAACATCTGGATAGAAGCCAAGAAGCTGACTAGCAAGGTGAGCCGTCTGAAGACCACGGAAGACCATCGAGTACGAATTGAAATAGGGAAGCTGACGGACATTGTAGCCAAAGGCCGTCCAGTGGCTCAAGGGTTTCTCTACGGCTCCGAGCCTCCGGCCATTGATGAAGTGTGGAAGAAGATACGCCAGCATGGATGGAATGTTGACTGCTTGAAGAAGAGCCGGATAACTGGCAAAGAAAAAAGGCTTGACACCAAGTTAGTTGCTGATGTCACCGAGAGAGCGTGTACAACTCCAGAGGAGCAAAGATCCACCATTATCCTCATCACTGGAGATGCTGATGCCATTCCAGCCATGGAAAAGGTTATGAAATACAGAGGGTGGAGTTTAGAAGTCTACATGTGGGAGCATTCTTTGTCCTCAGATATAAAGAAGATGAGTGGTGACAATGTGAAGATCTTCCCTCTTAATGATTACCTGAAGAAGGCCACATTCACTAACATGAAGTTCGACCACAGAAGCAAGCTTCAAAGCTGTTAATTAAGCTGAAGAGTATGGGAGTAGTTTTCAAGATGACCCAAGGAGCGTTTCCGAACCGTGTTCCTACAGACAGGTGGTGCAAATCCCTAGAAAGCATCACACAATGGCCATTCCAGTACTACTGGTTTGAAAGAAACGAACAGCAGACAGACAACCTTGTACTGGTGTTCCAAGGAAGTCCCAGACAAGGGGAGTTGGAGTTCGACGTGAAACAACTCCTGGACATAATCAATAACGACCAGCCTCTCCCATTTGTGGATAGCGCAGTAACCTTTCTTCACTTCCAGCAAGAAACAGATGGAGTGAGTCGGTATGCCCTGAATCTAGTTGGGCGGTACTCACTGGAGGATATTTGTGAGGGGTCTGACACAGAATCTGTCTACACATCACCTGCACAGAGTGAAAGTAAATGGGAACTATCTACGCACAAAACCCCAGCAAGACATCGAAGACACCGCTACAGTGAGCAATGCCCGTACAAGTTCAATTGTACCTTTGGGACAAAATGTTACTATAAACACACAGAAGATGAGAAGAAGTTCTTTCACAGCAACAGTGGAAAAGGAAATCCTGTTAGAAAAGTTAAACCCTGCAACTTCTATCCCAACTGTCATAAGGGGACGGAGGAGTGTCATTTTGCTCACGGGGAGGAGGATGCTTGGTGTCTCAACTGTCGCACACAGGGACATTCAACTAACAACTGCCCTCAGAGAGTCAAGACTATATAGTGACCCAGCACTACTCTATATATATGACTGTGCTACTGTGAGAAAGTGTACATAGCTATAGCCCTGTTTTTTTGTGCATTGCTTATAATATTGCTGTATAGTTACCATGCAGTCCTGATATAGTTACTTGTGTGGCATGCACACTTTGAATTATTTTTTGATACGGCGCATGCACCTTTTAAATTTTGAGCAGTATCATGCATTGGAACCACAAAACATTTTCCGCACTTCTGCACCATGTTCGAATATCTATAGCTCAACCAACCATTGTTATTGACCCGCAAAACAACAAATTGCATTCACTTCTGACAATTTAAGTCTATGTTCTGTGGTTCATTATGAACCATAACTCAGGAAAATTGCCTCGTTCCCAGTGAAGCTGCATGGTTGTTACTTACTGTCTGTTAGCAATGCTGAGAGAGAAATAATTGATGTACTGGTATTTGAACCCAAAACTACAATCATATAAACAGCAGCATGGTACGGAAGCCTCGGATCCAACACGATTGGGCTATCTGGCAACTACCCCCCCCCCCCCCCCCCCCCCCCCCCCCCCATGCACTAGCTCCATGCAGTCCAGCCGTTAAGAGAGAGCATGCATGTTCTTGAGCAGGGGGCTACAGCTTCTGTCCTTGTTTCATGCAATGCAGCATGGGATAGTAAACTGAAGAAAGCACATCTGTTCTAGTGGGGTATGGGAGCATTTATGGTAACCCATTTATACAGTTGAGCTTGCAGCCAGCGGTGATGAAGAGGGAGCCATGCAGGTGTGCCAATGCACCGGAATGTGTGTGCAATACAGCCACATAATTATATACATTGCCGTTGTCATCTTGATGGATGAGGAATTGCTGCTGAGCCATTTCCGCCCACCACATGACAGGAAGCCAACTCTCCCACCATCCCCAGAGAACACACTTACAGCTAACACACAGTCAAACTACAGTTTTTATTTGGCTCTTGTACTTCTGGCAACAGGAGTTGAATCAGTTCTTCTGGCAACAGTGGTTGGATCAGGTGATATGTGTTACTGCGCGCTACAGCCATATAGCTGCTGTTGATACTACTGTCTCAATAATATCATGAATGAGAGAAGATATGTAGTGTTACTACACCGGGCTCTTTCGTTTCATTTTGTCTTTGCTATGCTAGTTACATGTGAGTGCAAACTAAGAAATATTATAAATCTCCCTCTCTTTATAAAACTAATCTAAATTTCAAAAGGTGGAAGGTGCATTGTCGGCTGAATGTTAGGTTGGATCTCAGCTAGCTTGGCCAGGATGTGAGCAATGTTCCTACTGTCATCTATCCCACTGTGGTGCCGACCTTCCAACTGGAGCCCAAGATACTCTAACATGCCCGGCATCCCCTTGCTTTTCTGTCCGGTTGCTGTCTCGAATATTCGCTTGATATTCACCCACTTGCGAAAGTAGTGAGGGATGGGAAGCTTGAAGTGCCTACACTGGCTAGGAAGCATCGTCTTCAAGTCCCAGTCTCCACAGGTGACAAAACAAGAGTTAACATTAGGATCTAACAGCCCATTAGCAGACATCCACTTATGGAATTCCTTGAGCACTTCTTGTAATACTGGTTGGCCATTCACCATCTCCTGTGTGATCCCAGTTAGCTCAGTGCAAAAGGGAGTAAGGATGGGATGTGCAGTGGGCTGTACGTAGGTATGGAATGTGCTTTCTGCCTTCATGGTTTGTGCGTTGACCTTCAGAACAGGAAATTCGATGATCTCCTGAGGTTTCATCTTTGCCTTGTTCTCACAGGTTGCCTCAAAGTCCAGTACCAGAAAGTAGTCAATCTTTGCACTGGATGCTGGACTTGCCATCATGAAATTCTGCAGAATGTAGTACAACCACTGGTAAAATGTACATGCATAATTAATGGCTGCGGTGCACATCATTTTCTGTTCATCAATTAGTCGGATATACATGTATCCATTCAATGTCTGTGAGTGTGGATGTCAGAGGAAGGTTAGGCTACAGAACAGCCTCACTCTGTCCACCATCTCCTACGGCCTGGGAACGTGGCTAGGCCTCCCCTTTTATGAACACTTGTCACTTTATAGCTAATCTCCTCTGCTGCCACCCTAGAGTGCAACGTACTAGCCTCCCTCTGAATGTATACAGTTGTACTCCTCCATTGCTGATGTCTTTGTCTACCGGTATGTTGTAATGCTTTGTCACTTAACCCTGCATTGTGCATTTTTCTCACAGGGTAACCAGCTACACTGCCACGTCATGTCAGTCTGCTAGACCAGTCATACATACTGTGCTTTTATTTTAAACCCAAGTCTTTTGCCATTCTTCTGTTACCTTCTTTTGGAGACTGAGAGCATGATTGTTGTAATTATTACTTGTATCTTATTCAAAGTGGTTACTAAGTTGGTCTGGCAGGAAGTAGGGCGATGGGTTGGGGTATATTAGGGCCAGGGCCAGTTCTAGATGTGTGCGCAGTTCTGGTACCCATACCTAAAGTATGTACTTCCTGCCAGACCAATACTGCCAAGGGGGTGACACTCCCATTGACGCCGTAGTCAGAGCTGCGACCGAATCTTGACCGTAAATTTTGCTGCTTGACCACTTGACCACATCGCAAAAAGACTCTTGACCATTTGACTGTCAGCCGTTGACCGCTTGACCACCAAATTATAGTATACGGAAGAAAACGTAGCGATTCCACCCCTTCCTTAGTGTATACGGGGTCAAGATTCAACGGTCGCAGCTCTGACTACGGTGTCTATGGAGTGTCACCCCTTGTGTAATACCTACGTATTGTCTCCTTTGTAGGTAGGCTGCATGCTTTGCATTAGCTCATACAGCTAATGAAATGTATCTGTACATGAAATGTTGTAGACCACAACCCACAACAAAACCTCCAGCTCAGCGAGCGGAAGGTTAGTTCAGCCCTTCCCATCTTTGCAACTACCGGATATGCGTGTCTCATTGAGTAGTGGCCCAGTTGTAGCTAAGACAAGTCACTTACCGATTCTGGATTGATGTAGTAGGGCGTTGCCGGCCGGCCACAATCAGCGATTTAACTTTCTGCTAATGTACACAATCACATGCATAATAAAGTAGCGTTCTATTTACGGTAACCTCGTGTACCTAGATGGCATATAAACATTCCTCTAAATTATGCAGTGATTACAACTATGCGTTCCAGAAGAATTGTTCTGTCGACAATGTCGTTAACCAGACAAAGGCTGCAAACTGCAGGGGACTCTCCAGCGAGGGACGCGTTCAGCAAGCGCAACTTCTGGAGCGAAGACCCTTCAACGGACTCTTTCACACGAGTTCGCTGCATGTGCACTGGGGGTCATTTCTCTCCCCAGCCCTTTGCCACTCTCGAGAGACCCCCGATCGCGAGGTACAGTGACACCACACTGCATGGGGAGACAGCAAGGGAGACTGAGAACGGGTTGTTGACTTTGAACGGTGAAAGAGAACAATCTGAATCCGTTTCGAGCCTGGAGGATGAAGAGCCAAGCCTTGAACTAAGCCTGGACAAGGAAGAAATACTGAGTGTGGATGGGTTACCACCTCAGATCTGTACTGCGTGTGGGAAGTTGTTCAGATCTGATGACATGGTTGTGTTGTTTGAATCCGAGGGATTTCACTCAGCCTGCTTTTGTTGTGGTCAGTGTGGGAACCCTGTTGACCCGAGCCTGCAGTTCTTGGTTCTTGACGACGGGTCTCCTCTGTGCACCCCGTGCTCCCCTGTGTGCCACGTGTGCAGTGAGAAGATCTGCAGCAAGCATGTTGCTGTGCTCAACAGAGACTTCCATGAGGACTGTCTCAAGTGTGCTCAGTGCGATAAGGTGGGCTCCCCCCCCACACACACACACACCACATGCACACACGTCAGTCTCCTCAGTGTAGAGAGTGAGCTACTTGTACCTACAAACTGGTCACTGCATTCACTGCATAAGCGGCTGAGATACATGTAGCTGTAGGAAGAGGCTGCTGCAGTCTTTGGCAATAATGCATAGGCATGATGATGATGATGATGTCATGCAGTTGCTCTATTAACGTAAGTGTGAGGACAAACTGCTTTTGGTATACAAGATGGCTAAATGCACAGGCATGACATGCTGTCGCTCTATCAATACATTAAGATTTTAACCGTGTGTCCGTCCGTCCGTCCGTGTGTAACGGAAGTGGGATGTTCGTGGGGCGGGACTAGACTATAGTGACGCGCGACTTTCGTACTTCAATTTACTGAACCGCGAGCTCAGCGTAGAGTGTTCGAGAATAGTGGACATGGCTGGAATCTTCCAGAACAGCTGGCGGGGAGCAGCAGCCAAGCAGCCGAAGGGGATGCAATCGGGAAGCAGTTGAAACGGACGCAATCGAGAGCAGCAGCTGAAGTGGACGCAAGCGGCGAGCAGCAGCTGAAGCGGATGCAAGACGGGAGCTCAGCAGAAATTGAAGCAGATCGAGGCAATCGCGCGGGGAGCAGCAGCTGAAGCCGACGCAATCGGGGAGCAGCAGCTCTGCACAGAGAGCTATCCGGCACCGGATTACGCATGGTAGGCGAACAAGGAGGAAGTAGCTGAGCGAGCGAAGCGAGCTCAGCTACTTGTTTTATATAACTGTGCTGGAATATTAGTATGACTAAATTCATAGTCATGATGATGTCATGCAGTTGCTCTGTCAACATAGTTAAGTGTGTTGGATGGCAAAGCTGCCTGTTAGTATGTAGGATGCATTGGACGCCATGCAGTTCATTAACATGAGTGTGCTGGAGACACAGCATGGTGATTATGACATTACTGTATTCATGTTAGGTCTGAGTGTTGCTTGTATTTTCCCAGCACACATTGCAGAACATAAACGTTATTACCCAACATGGTAGCAGTGTTACCTTCTAACTTTGCTCTTGAACATTATCTCAGCCTCATTTCACAAATACAAATATAAATATAGGCTTTGTCAGTGGTCACACCGTAGCCAAATGACTTCCTTGATTGGGTTGTTAAGTCAGTGATTTGTGTGGCTGGCACACACACACACACACACACACACGGATGACTGTCTTTGATCATAACTGTACACCTGAAGAAGTGTAGTTCTGCAGAGCCTATTAACTTCCAGCTACATTTTTGTCAGAATACTTTATGTTAGCCTCATGCCATTATGAAAACTAATTGTTATGAAAACTAATGGTATTGCAGACCATTATCATGATTATGTTTAACCTCATTCCCAGGCCTCTGCCCAGAATCTGGGCTGCTGGGCGTAGGCCTGGGAAAGGGGCTAGATTATGTTACCGTGAAAACTAATTGTTATGAAAACTAATTGTCATGCAGGCCGTTATCTAACCTCATTCCCAGGCCTCCGCCCAGAATCTGGGCTGCTGGGCGTAGGCCTGGGAATGGGGCTAGATTATGTTACCATGAAAACTAATTGTTATGAAAACTAATTGTCATGCAGTCTGTTATCTAACCTCATTCCCAGGCCTCCGCCCAGAATCTGGGCTGCTGGGCGGAGGCCTGGGAACGAGGCTAAATTATGTTACCATGGTAATGCAGACAAAGTGCATTACAGTTGTATGTACTTTTACGAAGCTCCAGTAATCTGTATTCCTAATTGTGAGTGTTCACATTAATCATATACCCGTAAGTGTGTCAGTAGTTGTTGTAATATCAGACACGGACGATTTTCCTGTAGTTTTCATAATTGGTACACCTCATTGCTGGAGCTTCCTAAAGATGAGTGAGTATTATAATTCTCATAGTTTACAGTACAAAATTGACAGCTAGTTAACTGTGGAGGTGAACAGCTTTCATAAATATCCAGGGAGACTGTGATGTGGTAGCATGATCCAGTTTGTGCAACTATTTGTTTGTCAAGTCTGGGATGAACTTTCAACCTCTACATTCCTCACAGCAATTTGCTACAATGAGCAAGGTATATGCGTGCAACGGGGAGCCCTGTTGTGCCGAGTGCATCACACCTGTGTTTGATGAGACTTGGAGCCCTCGTAGCTCAGCCGGCAGCACGTTCATGGAGAGGAGAAGAGGGTCGTTGGTCGGATCGACCTCCATGAGCTTGTGCGGGTCAATCTCAGCAGTGAGTTGGTAGATTTGTTACCCTGTGCGCAGCAAAGGGTAGAGTGGTTGCTGTGTCCGTCATGTCAGTATGTCTGTCTGTCTGTGGACACAAAAATTTGGGTAAATTACGAATGCTTGCAGCAATTTATTGCAATGTACAAGTTACAAACAAAAAAAAACAATGACAACAAATTACACTCACCTCACAAACGACAGCCGTGTGAAAGCAAGGTTTTGCTCTTTCCAATTTAATGAACAAATCCTTACCTCTGTTTCAGTATTGTTTACAGTACTGAGTAGGCCAAATGATGTCAGTACTTCTACTTGATATTTGTGAAGCGCATTGAGCGTTAGCGTTGCTGTGCATAGAGTAAGTGTTCTGCAGGACTCTTCTTAGATGTTTGGTTGTGGAACTAGTGAATATCATTGCACTGATACGTCTGTTGCTGAGCAGAACCTACCCCCTTGAACGACGTTTTCAATTAATCACTGTGCGGCATTGTAGGGAAAAATTGTTTGAACACTTGTATAGGAAAGACGTGTGAAGATTCTGCATAGCTGCACCGGTTGTCATAGATTACTGTCATGCAGTGACACTCGTGTATAATACTTGTGCTGAAACTAGCCTTGGTCGCATCCCTTCAACTGCCCTGATCACTGTGGGCTTGGGAGTAGCTGACGGCGACAGCTGCACACTCTAGGCTCATACATATATGTACAGAGTGGAGCTGTTGTTGTTAATGTGATTGTACTAAGGGACAAATCCATGTTAAGTCATATGGGTGTGTCGTGTGTATGAATGTGGGTCCATTATCAACAATTTTAAAAACAAATAGGGATGTCATTATTCCTGTAGGCGTTCTCCATCTCGGTCACTGCCTGCTGCCAGGTGTGTAGCCCATAGCTAGTATGGCATTGTCAGAGTTGCTTTATCTGAGGAACTGACTAAATAGAGCTACTTTTACTCATTGGGCACTGGTTGAATATTGGGATACCCCCCATATGCATCTATTTTGTGGCATTGGCTTTTTTCCAGGGATATAGGGTCTGTTTAGGGGCGTTTGCCATCCGTACTCACACCCACTCTGTTGTCCCCCACTGTAATTGCCTTGTGTGTATGTTTTAAAATAGTGTCTTGTATGGTGGTGGTAAAACAACCACACAGCTTGCCAATGACTTGATGGGCCTTCATAAACAAGCTGGTTCTAGCTGAGACACTAGTGGCTGCTCGGCATGCATTAGTTTGTGTTCACTTCAGTTCCATCAGCTCATGCTCACACATATTCCAGAGTGGACATAAGCACACACACTTGAAGTAGACTATGGCTGACAAATCTGTACATGTTGCCTTGGTAACCAAATTCGTAGCGGAGTAAGAAATCATTTTTACTAAAAGCCAGTACCTTATGAATAAGAGACACAGTTTTGTTCCTCGCATGTACCCTTTAACCCTTTTGGTTACCATGTTGCCATTTGGTAACATGAGACTTTCAGCTTCATGATGTCACACTTTCGGCAATGTCCTTGGGAGATAGGTTCTGCGTGAGCAGAATGGGCAGGACAGGGGGAGGTGGGATGGGTGCACTCGAAGGGTGCAAACAGCATGGCCATGTCTGGGTTGCGCGGTAGAAAGGTCTTGGTTGGCATGCACTGGGAGGGCCATTTCCGTCGTTTTTGGCACAAATACAAGCCATCTTGCCTTGTAGGGCCTCCATTTCCAGCATTCATGGCCCGTTTTTGAGCTACGGCAGGTTGGCATTCCCTGGGAGACTTGATTGCAAGTTCATTAATTGGTGGGTGTGGTTAAATCCTCTCCCTCCCTCCCTCCTCCCTCCCTGCCCCTCCTCCCTCCCTCCCTCCCTCCCTCCCTCCCTCCCTCCCCCTACATCCCTCTCAGGTTGAATCCCCTGGTCACCACACCCTTTCTCCAAAATTAGAAACTCTTTCACGAGCTGTTAGTGATCTTCCCTCCGCTAAAAGGTATGTATGATATGTTTTGCTAGTATGCACTGCTGACAAGAGAGACAGTATTCATGTGTGTGGCAGTGTGTTTGTGTGGCAGTGTATTTGTATATCAGTCACATTTGTGTCAATTGTGTTCCTGCATGCTATGTAGTCTTGTATAGCCAGGCTGCATTGAAAATCATGGTCGTTTTATTATGAGGATCGAGTCACTGGAGAGATACCTGCACTTGGCTGACATATATAACAGATGCATGATGAATGATGCATCCACGGCAACACAATCCCCTAGTCAGTCTGTAAACTTGGCTACTGTGTCCTCTCAACACAATGCTCCTGCCTGATAATCTTGGGCTGTTCTTGCAGAGCCATGTCATATTGAAAATTGTCTGTGATTTGTTCCAAGATTAATATCAGCACTATAGGCACCTAAGGTGCTGTTGGATGACTGTAAGTACAAAGAGAATCCGGCCTCCGAGCAAGTGGAGAATTTTCAGTGCCAAAGCATCCCAGAAGTGGCTAAGAACTGTCTGACTGTAGTTAATTTGTCTGCTAAGGCCATCATTGAGCCCCAGCTATTGCCATATGGCTGTTAGGTTGACGAGCGCTAACCTTGGTACTCTTCCTGTTCTTATGCTGTCAATATCCGCCCTCCAGCAGGTGAGTTACTAGTGTTGATAAGTAGCGGACTGATGCCTCAATCCTATACTAGTGGAATGCAGGACATTGGGGGGCGAGCCTGAGTGAAGTGCATGCGCGTGCCGCAGGACATGCATGGAGCAGTTGCATTCACGTGACTGTGACAGGGCAATGAGCATAGGCCACAGAAATTATGGCACTAAACATACACTCGTGTACATCACAGCAACTGTGAGTCAGGTTAGCGTTTGTAGCTGAAGCAGTCTAGCACCAACATCACCGGCCATGGCGCCACGGTAGGTCCACGACTCTGAGCCGCAGTCTCTGCCTTTGTCAGTGTCGCCACCGAGGAAGCAGAATGTTCATGGTGCTCGATCCAATGTCCACGAGTGCATGGTCTCTCCGTCTTTGTTGTCGCTATCATCCGTCAAACAGGTAGCTAGACGGTTCACGATTCCTTGAGTCCGGCAGCGTATCGAGGTGCGTCTGAGAGCTAGCTCGTTGTTGAATATTATTGTGCACGTGCAAGGGAAATTTGCTGATTTAAAATTTACGGTATTTGCAAGATCCAAGCAAGCAAGCAAACAAGCAAGCAAGCAAGCAAACATACACACGCTCTGCGCAATGAAGTCACGCTAGTGTGGGGCTCGCTCAGGCTCGCCCCAACTAGGCACTTGAGAGCACTACCAGTGGCGTTCCGTGTGCTAAAATACTTGCCTATGCTGACAGTGTATAAATGGTGACCAAACAGTAGGCGCTTACATTACTCTCGATTGATAGGAGGACCGATTGCCGAAGTCTGTCTGGTCAGTACTATAATCAAATCAGTAGGCTTCCCAACTTCAGTTAGTTCACAAAATGGTGGTAGGCATTTAATACACCGTTCACAATGAGCGGATGATTTGTCAGGCGTATCAATATACTGTTCGTGCTCAAAGGAGAGTGTGACACGGAAATATGATTGCGTGTTCATGTTCATCAAGTTGTACCCCCTCCTCCACTTCTTTCCCTCCTCCCCCTCGTCCTCATCTCCTCCTCCCCCTCCCCTCCTCCCTAATCTCCCCCTCCTCCCCCCTCTTCCCTCTCTTCCCCTCCCCCTCCCTCTCCTCCCCATCCCTCTCCTCCCCCTCCTCCCCCTCCTCCCCCTCTCCCTCCCCTCCCCCTCCTCCCCCTCCTCCCCCTCTCCCTCCCCTCCCCCTCCTCCCCCTCCTCCCCCTCCTCTCCCTCCTTCCCTCCTCTCCCTCCCCCCTCCTCCCCCTCCTCTCCCTCCTCCCCCTCCTTCCTCTCCCTCCTCCCCCTCCTCCCCTTCCTCCCCTCCTCCCCCTCCTCCCCCTCCTCCCCCTCCTCCCCTCCTCCCCCTCCTCCCCCTCCTCCCCTCCTCCCCCTCCTCCCCCTCCTCCCCCTCCTCTCCCTCCTCCCTCCTCCCCCTCCTCCCCCCTCCTCCCTGTAGGTTCCACAGTCTGCTCCGCCCCTCCTTCTCTGCTCCTGCAATCAGCAACGGCCATCACCAAACCCCTGAGAAGCTCAGCCTCTCCTCCCTCAAGGCTGTGCTGTACGACGAGCTGGGAGTGTCTCTGGTAAGCATACAGAGGTGTTTGTGTCATGTACCCTACTACATGTATCCAACACAATGCGTGAATTTGCAGAATGCCCATTTTTATCAGCTTCTACACATTGATGGTATTCCACAGAAGCAACACATACGCACACACACACATACACAGGTGTGCATACACACACCCCACACTAACACACATGGGTATGACACATACTTGTGGACATGGCGATGATAAATGAAAATGAAATTTCTGTACAAATCAAAATCCAATCCTGGTAGTTGCCGAGCGCCTTTGCGTGAGGCAAATCATCGTGCAGTGTTGTCACGTTCCGTTTATATCCATTTCACTGTATTGCACGTCGGCAGGCGGTGCATGTAGTACTACCGTATAGCGCCAAATTTTCGAGGGACAAAATTTTCGCGGATTGGTCTTTTACAAAATTTCGCGGAAATAATTTTCGCGGATTGAGGATTCTGGTTAGCCACGCCCAGTCTGATGCGGCCGCGGCGCGCAACTAGTGCGGGCCGACATGCACACTCGATCGATCGTTCGTAGTTGTTGTGACACGGTAACACTCGATCTCACCACTGCCACAGCGAAGGGATCCTTGCTATTCCCAGGTTCTCTCGTACAAGGCAACTGTTCACCGATACGCGATAGCTGCATCTCGATCCCAGCTGTCTTGGTATACACGCGAACCGTCGCTGCGCCTCTCTCATGCTAGATGCTGAACGTTTCGGTGGCCACAGTTCTCAGATCAGCTAGTTTCAACACGGACACGTCGGTCATGTGCCAAAGAAGATATCGAGTGTGTTCTCCACGTTTGCGTGGCGGTACAATTCACTGTCGAGTGATAGCCTCTGGACGCTAGCTACTAGTATTGAAAAAATTCGCGAGCTTAATTTTCGCGGTCCGAGACCAATCCGCGAAAACCGCGAAAATTATGCGCCTCGAAAATTTGGCGCTATACGGTATACAAAGTGGACTTTTGCTGGCACTGTAGACTGGAGCCAGAGCTAGCTGTCCCCGCTCCACCGCTCTGCTAGGTAAAGTCTGCTGGTAGTATGATGAAAATTACGAACAACTCTTGCTCAGAGTTATATGCGACAATGAGCTAACTACAGTGTGGATCTTCACGCTAGGCAAGGAATGCAGAACCTCGCAAATATGCTCATCCTCCTCGAGGGGACACTTGCCATCTTCTCACTGAACTTCGCACAGCTTGAACTTCACATAGCCTCATTCCCAGGCATTCCCACTGCTAGATCGCTTCCAGTATGCAAATACGGATTGCAAGCACATGAGTGAGGCAAAGCAGCTAAACAGTGCACGTATGTAGTACAACTGGTGATTTAGCCTTGTTTCCAGTTCGGCGAGAAGCGCCTGGGAATGAGGCTACTAGTGATTTAGTTAATTGTCAAAGGGACTGAATCTCCACTTGCTTTTTCCAGTGCTGGGGGCAATGCCTGGTAGTTGCACTTTCTGCTCTTAGACTAGTTTTGTGCGTGGTTGCTACATACACAATGCAGGAACTAACTAATCAGTATCGCCCATTCAGCCATGCCTTGACAACCAACAGTGCTGGAAAGGAAATACATTACCCAGGTGGGTGGAGAATATAGCGAGGTATTGCACGAGTGTGTAGGTGTTTTCCTAAGCCAAAGGTGAGGCAAAGTGCTGCAAGTGGAATATGTACTCCCACCCGTGTAACAGTGATTCTGTCCATAGTTTTTCTAGTAGACACAGAGTGCAATACTTTCCGTATTGTGCTGATTGTTACCACCGGCTTTGTGTATGTAACAACACGTGCTAATATGGCCAAGTGAGAAAGCTGTCGGAGGTGTATCAGCAGGTTTCAACCACCAGACATTGCCTAGCACTGAAAATGGAGTGGTGGATGCTGGTTAGCATCTACGGTGCTTTGCAGTCAATTGTGTGCTCAGTTTTTACGTATTGAGTATTTGTATCATGATGTCTGTTGCCCAGTTCATGAACTTCTGTGTGGATGACTGCTCTATTGAGCTGGTGGTCTTCTGGCTGGATGTGGAGCACTTCAAACACTTTGATGGGGACACTGACGACATGAAGGTCTTTGCACACCACATCAGTGAGTCCCGGTACCAGTACTGTTTTGTGTTCAAACTCCTCCCATTTATTGCCAAGCATGAAGTGAGGTGAAAAATAAAGTTTTTAAATAATTATTTTTACCTCCAACCGTAATGTCTGATCTCCCAGGGGGAGGAGGGGTAAAGAAAGCACTTCACCAGTGAAGCAACAGGTGGGATTCGAACCAGGGACTTTTGGTCCACAGTCAAATACTTAACTACTTGGCCACAAATCACTCACTATAATGTCTGTAATGCAAGCAGGAATGCAATTATTACATCTCTGCCGCTATTGAGTATGGCCCATATGGGTGTACGTTGGGTGTGTAGGCCCATGGCAGCCATGTGTTCCATTCACAGCACAATGAGAGTGAACACTGAAACTAGAGTTGAGTCAGGAGTACACCATGCTAGGCAGCTAGCAGGAAGGCGTGTATAGCAGTATTGATCTATGTATGTAATGAGATATGAAGCTGGGAACTGTGCCATTGTGGTCAGCATAAAAAGAGCTTTCAAATAATGTCCTTAAAATGATTTTTAATCTCAGTCACATTTTTGTCAAAATTCTCACTTGACAAAAGGCTATAATCCATGGTTTTTCATGATTTTGGGTCAAAATTCAACCTACAGCAAAATTGGTATCATTGGAATGCTTCATTCATGCTGATCACAATGGTGCAAATCCCAGCATCATATCTCATTCCTAGCCCAAGATACCTAGAATATTAGTCTTAGTCAAGCAATAACTACATGCATAGCCGTGTTCCCAGGCCTTCTGCACCACCAGTAAACAATCAAAAGCTGGAGGTGTAGAAGTGCTGGGAACGAAGCTATGCATGCAAGGCGCCCTCCATGACAAGTGGCAGCTAGTGTACGTGCAGCAAACAAGACAATACTTGGCTTCACTGTGTGTCCTTGGCTGTCACTCACCGGGAGTGTTGTTTCTGCCAAGTTCGGTTCGTGGCATGTGAAAATGTACCATAATTGGTTTCCAAAAGTGCCTGTTTTGGAATGTGAACATGCCTGATTGTGAAAGGCTCGAACCACATGGCAATGGTGACTCTCATCTTCACCGCATCAGGCGCCAGTCTTTGTGTTGTGACTTCTTCTGTGATCTACCAGGTTCACGCTTTGGTTGTAGTGGTCTCTTTGTTGGAAGTGAAGGTCGGTGAGTGACTGTACGTAGGTGTCTCCACTTCAATGCGCAAGATCGATGCTTCACTCTTCCCCAGTCTGGTCACAAATCGATCCATCTCCATGCTCTACTCGCACTGTGTCTGCATCCCCTTCCTCAACACCACCTTCGCCTCCTTCCTCCACTCCTTCCTCAGCTCTTCTTCACCTATCATGATCGTCCACCTCAGTCCTGCTTTGAATAGCTTCTGCTTTCATCTCTCTCGCTCTCCAACTGGTTCTTCCTTTTTTCTTTATGTTCCCCTTTCTTCCTTACAGAACTGCCAAAGCACACTGTGATGCATAAGATAATTGAAACATGGTACATGCAAACGCCTTTGGCAACCGACAGTAGTGTACATAGCAACTGGATCTTTGAAGATGATTGAGCCTCAGGTTTGGCCAAGAATTTCCAGGGTGTGTCAGAGGTAATTGTGCATAGCATGATTACATGTGCTCAGGACTAGGTTTCTCACCCTTGCAACACTGGGTCTCAGCTGAGGATCTGGAGGACATCTTCTACCACAGTGCGTGGGCAATCCTTTGATGTATCGTGGAGGATAAATCGGATATCCTCCGTGATGACGTAATCGAACACGCTGGCTGAGAATCAGAGAGCTTAGCTGTCCTAGCAGCCGGATGTGAAATGAAGTGATCTGATTGGCTATGTGGCTATTGGTTCCAGTTCTGCCAGGGATCCTGGCAGTGGCTCATTGAGTGTCTCGGGGAGGGAGAGGCCAAGGACCCCGCCCACAAGGGAAAGCCCGCCCATCAGCAGCATTGGGAGGACATCATTGTATTGGCTCTGGAGAAAGGTCCAGCTACTAACTTGACTTGGAGGTTATGTCTGTGGTAGAAGTCGGATCTACTACGTCGACTCAGAGGTTATGCAGTTTAGTCTCGGCTCCGCCTTGGCCAAACTTTCCCGCAGAGGATAAATCGCATAACCTCTGCGTCGACATAGTAGATCCTATACTTATACGTGTTATGCATCTAAATACGAAAAAAATACAAATGTCTGGGATCCAAATCCAAGAATTTGATCCCCGAGTGTTAGCAGTGAGTATGGGAAGTTGGGAACCCATTTGACACTAACTGTGAATGTCCATCTCAGTATTCATAACCATCACACCATGCATTAGGAAAGTCCGAGGGGAGACTGAAGTTGAATACAGCACAAGGGGTTGATATATAACTACTATGGTGCACTAAATGTACAATGTAATGAGCACTGAACTGAACTAAATTTCATCTGCAAGCAGAATGGGTACACATTGAGGCTGATGACAGCCTATGAAGTGTGCTCCCCAAACATAAAAGAACATACCGTAGTCGCGCGTTATTAGGTGCATGCGCCTATAACTCCACAGGAAGGAAATAGGCGCCTATAAGCGAGATGGACCTAATAACAAATATAATAATAATGACATTCCTCGAATAGGAAGTGCGCTTCAATTCAAATTATAGCTGTTTTCCACTCCGTATGATCGAAAATGGCAGAGTTTCTGAAAGAAGACTGCAGCGCTTAACGGCGAGTACCTGGGACGAGAGTTGAACCTGCGCCTAACAGCGAATATGCGCCTATAAGTGAGATGCGCCTAGTAACGCGCGACTACGGTACAAAACGAAGACAGTAACAGGGTACATAAAAGACAAAGTCAGGGTACAGAAAGAAAGGACAGGAGAGAGGATTTTAATGCAGCATAATTATGTAGGTGCAGAAGAAATGTGTACAGGCAATGAGTTCCAACAGGAGCGCATAATGAGGAAGCAAGCGGAAGGAAGGGAGGAGCGTGAAACGACCACGCAAAAGATTAAAAATTGAAAACTTTCCCACGGTAGTCCCGTTACTATTTTTAGCTCGCACGTGTACGGAGACTCAAGGATGACGACTACTAGAAGACAGAGAAAAGGCCAGTATCAAGACTCCAATGGTAGCGAGGCAGGGGAATGACATACTGGTAGTGACAGACCTCGACAAAGTGCTGTATGACGATGCAGTCGATCGAGCCGCTCCACACAGTCAAGCGGGCGTCTCGACTAGTAGAAAGAACCGCCCCTTGTGCTTTTCTGGAGTTCATGACTGCTGGGAAACATCCCACGACACTTACAGACACTATCTTCTCTCTCTCCCATCGAGATTTGGCCCGTCGCTGTAGTCAATGCAATGGCATCACAGAAAAACAAAGATACACGTGCAAGCTAAAAATAGTAATGGGCCTACCGTGGGAAAGTTTTCAATTTTTAATCTTTTGCGTGGTCGTTTCACGCTCCTCCCTTCCTTCCGCTCGCTTCCTCATTATGCGCTCCTGGTTCCACCAAATAAAAGGTGCGTTAATAAAAAAGGAATATCAATAAGCATTTACACGAGAAGGCATGCACTGTAGTGAGTTAACCTTACAAGAACGAGTTTGAGGTGCTTTACAAGGAGAAAAATAGTCTAATCGGTTAATTTAACTCTTTAGGGCCCAAATTTCTTTCTCTAGGTCATTTTCAGTCTATAGAACACTTAAACATACCCTAATTTCTGTTCCCTGGCGTTGCTGGGCTCGAAACTGCTCACACAGGTAATTTCAGCTATACTAAGCGTATACGTGACTTAACCACGCCCACCAATTAACGGACTTGCAATCAAGTCTCCCGAGAAATGGCAACCTGCTGTAGCTGAAAAACGGGCGATGTTTGCTGGAAATGGAGGCCCTACAAATGCAGACGGCTACTTTCTGACCCCATTTATGCCAAAAACGATGGAAATGGCCCTCCCAGTGCCGACCAAGACCTTTCTACCACGGAGCCCAGACACGGCCATGCTGTTTGCACCCTCCGGGTGCACCCACCCACCTCCCCCAGTCCCGCCCTTTCTGCTCTCGCAGAACTTATCTCCCAAGGACATTGCCGGAAGTCACATGATGAAGCTGAAAGTATTATGACGACTTTTGGCGCTATGGGCTCTAAAGGGCTAATGAAAGCTGACAGGTCTGTTTGTAAGAGTGAGCAGTCCTCAGCTGATGTTACTTTGCGAAAGATGACACAGTCATCTGCGAATAGACGGCAAGGTGAGTGTAGTTCAGTGGAAATGTCTACCAAGAAGAGGAGTGCCCCAAGAATTGATCCCTGTGGCGCACCTGATGGTACTCTCTTCCAGTCTGAGTAGGAGCCATTGATCAGTACTCGCTGTTTATGGTTGGTCAAGAACCCTCTGATCCACCTCAGGAGAGGCACACGGATTCCCACATGATCAAGCTTGAGCAGTAATCTTTCATGCATGGGAACAAGTGTCGAATGCTTTGGAGAAATCTATAAAGACAGCATGTGTACTTTGTCCGGCATTGATAGTATTTGCCCATTGATGTACCATCTCGAGCAGCTAGGTTTGGCAGGAGTGTTTTTCTGGAACTGTGCTGATTAGGGTTCAGTTTGCCACTGGCTTCAAGAAACACTGACATCTTTCTGTGAATGATTCTTTCCACAATCTTCACAACAAGGCTTGTGAGACTAATGGGGCGATAGTTGCCAGGAGAGTGTTTGTCATTTTTCTTGTGGATTGGTGTTATGTTCGCTATTGTCCAGTCACTAGGTAGGTTGCCTGTAGCCATTGACTTGTTGAACAGCAGTGAGAGTGGTTCTGCTATCCATTCAGCTCCTTCCTTCAGTAGCCGGCCAGGGAGCTGGTCCGGCCCACTGGAGCAGCCAAAGTTGAAGCCTCAATCCCACTCCAGCTTTGTTGTGGCTCATCGTCAGTGGTAGCCTCGTTCCCAGGCCACTTTTTCTCCTCCCACACAGCCTGGGAACGAGGCTACTCCAGTAAGACCATGTGGCCTGGGAACGAGGCTACTCCGGTAAGCTCTGCTTAGTACTATGTACTACCCTCTTCTCGTTCCTCACAGTGCTGAAGTACATTGGCTACTATGCAGAGCTACCTGTCGGTCTGCCAAAGAGAATTGAGGACCAGATCGTTGCAGACATGCAGAAGACGTCATCTAGTCAAGGTGTGTAGGCAGACACCTGAGTTTAAAGTGTGCATGTGGACGCTCTCACTGTTTGCAAGATGTTTGCAGCTAACCTTGATGTACACAGAATGCATGATCATGCAGCGCCTCACCTGAGAACAGATATACATCCTCTTATTGTGTGGTTGTTGCCTAGTAACGTGTAACGTTTGGAATTGAAACTTTACATGTCACTAGGCAACAAGATTTTTGATATCATAACTTACGATGTGGATTCCTAGCAAGTCTGTTGGCCTACCTCTCCTGCCCCTGTCTTCCTCCTCTGCTTCCCCTTTCTCTTCTGCCGTCCATCCTGCTCTGCTGCTCCCCCTCTCACCTCCCTCCTGCTTCTCTGCCCCCCCCCCCCCCCCCCCCCCCCCCCCCCCCCTCCCTCTCCCCCTCTATCCTGCTCCCCCTCTCCATCCTGCCCCCCTCTCCCTTTACTGCTTCTCCTCTCCCCATCCCCCTGCCCTTCTCTCCCTGCTCTCATTCTGTTCCTCTCTTTCCTGGGCTCCTCTTGCTGCTCCCTATCTCTCCCCCTGCTTCTTTCTACTCCTTCCTTTGCCCCTCTATTTTCACTTCTTCCTGTCTTTCCTGCTGCTCCTTTTGTACTCCCGTCTCATTGACACTCATTTTCTCTCCTCCTGCTCCCTTCCTCCTCCTACTCTCCGCTTCCTACCCTCCTCTTTTCCCTCCCCTGCTTCTCTCTTCCCGCTTCTCTGACTCTGTTCCGCTTTCTCCCCCTCCCCCTTCTCCCACTCTCACCCACCCCTTCCCCCACTTTCTTCCTCTTTCTCCCCCGCCGCCTTCTCCCACTCTGTTCCTCTTTCTCCCCCGCTCCCCCCATTGCCCCTATCTTCCCCTTTGTCATGCCTGCTTCTCCCACTCCCTACTGCCCCCAGAGATCTTCACAGAGGCCCAGGAGTATGTATATGATCTGATGGAGAAGACTCTGCACTCTCGGTTCCTGCAAAGCCATGATGGACAAAGATACCTGGAGGCCTTAGTCACCCGAGACATTGACAGGAGACAGAAGAACGGGTCAGTCCCCTGCAATTAGTTTGCTTGACTGTTTGTGCAATAGCGCGTAGGAGGGCTAAACTTTATGAACAGATGGTGGCAGAGATTTCTTTTGCTAATATCTCCATAGTCAAGCTATATATATATACTGCTGGCCTTAGTGTGAAGGATTCACATCCACTGACGAGCTGACCTCATTATTAGGTGCATATTATTTTCCTGTGGAGATATAGGCACATGTGCTTAATAACAAGCAACTACTGTATGTCAATAGCCGATATAATGCCCAATACAGGTAGCTGATCTAATATACAACGTTGTCCAAATTTCTCAATAGTTGCATTCCTAAGAATTACACACAATCTTATGTACAAACAAACCTGAGGTCTCCATGGCGAATGATTAGTAGCCTCTCTTTCTGCTCATTACCTGCTAACTTAATTTCTTCTTGCTGAACACATGCACATCCACAATCTGGCCATGAGATCTGTTCTGTCAGGTGCTCTATCTTCGAACTGCACACACACACGTTCAGGAAGCCATTTTCAACATGCCCATCATGCTAACTCAATGACAACCTTTCAATTATGTAGTTGGTGTATGCTAGCCTCATTCCCAAGCCCCACCCTCACCTGAGTGCCCCCCTAGGGAGCCCCACCCTCACCTGAGTGCCCCCCCTAGGGAGCCCCACCCTCACCTGAGTGCCCCCACATGAGGTAGGGGCGGCTTGGAGAAAGCCAAATGCTCCATCCCACATAGCTAAGAAATGAGCCTTAACTGTTAAAGTGAAGGCCCTACAAGGTGAGGTGAAGGCCCTACAAGGCGAGATCAATGTTTTGTGCAAGTGAGGGCTATCTACAGCCAAGAGCATAAACACAGCTAGCTGTGTGCTGTCGCCCTGTGGGTGATACCCACCCACCTCCCCTGTCTAATCTTTCCGCTTGCACAGAGCCGAATCCCTAGTTACATTGCAGGAAGTGACATCAGGAGTTCAGTCTCATGCTGCCAATTGGCTTCTATAGCAATTAAAGGGTAATTAGCAGACTGGCTAGGAAGTAATTGCTGGCATCCACTTCTCCGAGACTTACTAATGCTTCCACTTAGGAGTTGCTGTACATAGTCACTGCAGCCACTCCAATAAGGCGCCCATTTACAGCAAGGAAAGCAGTCTATAGGCAGTTCAGTAGCT